>PVIY010053359.1:0-14718 GCA_004026745.1 Myrmecophaga tridactyla | reverse complement strand
TTTAATGATTCAGATATGTATTTCAGTGCCATTAATTTCATTCAGTATGTGGTGCTAACATCAGCAGCATTGATTACCAAAACATTTACATTCCAAAGAGAAACTTTTGTAATTTTTTGAATCAGAAAAGCTCTGGTTTTATAAAACAGTCATGTATATAGTACAGAATTCTATATACCATCTAACCAATGAGCAACTGCAATGGTTCAGAACTATTGTAACAATTGGTTATACCACATTTTTATTACACTACAAATCAAAGCCCATGATTTAACATATAGTGTACTGTTTAGTGTAGTTCCATGGATTTTATTAAAAATTTTTATTCTGTTACCATATTCAGATCTAACATTTCCCTCTTTAGTTACATTCAGACAAAAAAAGATCAGTGCTGTTAATTATTTCACAATGTTGTACTAAACCATTATCATCCATTATATTTCCATTATTCCAAATATGAACCCATACATTTTAAGTCTTAATTTTCCCTTTCCTATGCCCAGACCGTCCCCTAGTAATCTATATTCGAGATTCTGACTTTATGAGTTTGCTTATTTTAACTGTTTCAAATCTGTGAGTTCATACAATGTTTGTCCTTTTGTTTCTGGCTTCCTTTGCTCAACATCTGTGTTAGTTACATTCATTTGTCAACTTGGCTAAGTGAGCATACCTAGTTCTGTTGCTGTGGACATAAGCCAATGTTCCGTGGACCTCATCTGTTGCTAATTACATCTGCCACTGGCTGGGAGGCGTGTCTGCTGCAATGAGTGACCTTTGAATTAATTGGCAGGTGCTTAAATGAGAGAGTGCAACATAGCACAGCCTAAGCAGCTTGGCATTCCTCATCTCAGCACTCACAGCTCAGCCCAGGCCTTTGGAGATGCAGAAGGAAATCACCCCAGGGAATGTTGTTGAAACCCAAGGGCCTGGAGAGAAGACCAGCAGAGACCATCCTGTGCCTTCCACCCAATCCGTCTCTGGTGTGTTGCATTCCAGCAGCTAGCAAACTAGAACAACATCATATCTCAAAGGTTCATCCATGTTTTCACAGGACTTATGGCTGAAGAATAGTCCATTGTAAGTATATACTACATTATATTTATCCCTCCATCAGTTGATGGACTATTGGGTTACTTCCATCTTTGGGAAATTTTGAATAATGTCACTAAGAACGTTGGTGTCCAAACATCTCTTAGAGTCCGTGCATTCAATTCTTTTGGGTATATACCCAGAAGTAGGATTTCTGGGTCATATGGTAGTTCTTTACTTACGTTTGTGAGGAACCACAAAACTGTCTTCCATAGTGGCTGCACGATTTTACATTTCTTACAGCAACGAAAGAGTGTTCCTGCATTTCTGCATTCTCCCCAGGCCTTGCAGTATTCTGAGTTTAGTCACCGCCATTCTAACAGATGTGAAATGCTATCTTTTTGTGGTTTTGATTTGCATTTCCCTCATGGTAAAATATGAGCATCTCTTCACCTGTTTATGGACATTTGTATATTCTCTTTGGAAAGATGTATATTCAAGTTTTTACCCCTATTTTAATTAGGTGGTTTGTAATTTGTTGTTAAGTTGAAAGATTTGTAAAATATAGTCTGGATATTAATCTTTTATCAGGTACGTGGTTTCCAAATATTTGCTCCCACTGTGTAAGTTTTTGCTTTACTTTCATGATAGATTCTTTGATGAAAAAAAGGTTTTATTTTTTGATGAGTTCCCAGTTTTCTATTTGTTCTTTTGTTGTTTATGCTTTGAGTGTAAAATCTGAGAAAATATTTCCTCATGCAAATTTCTGAAAATGCTTCCCTATGTTTTCTCCTAAGAGTTTGATAGTTCTAGCTCATCTATTAAAGTACTTGATCCATTTTGAGTTCCAGTTTTCCCAGAACATTTGTTGAAAAGACTATTCTTTCCCAATAGACTGGTCTTTTTCCCATTGTCAAAAATCATTTGACGAAAAATGTGAGGGTTTTCTGATCTCTCAATTCTACTCTATTGTTTCATATATCTGTCCTTGTACTAATACAATGCTGTTTTGATCACTGTGGCTTTTTAATTCAGTTTAATATCTGGAACTGTCAGTCCTCCAAATTCATTCTTCTTTTTGAAGATCGTGTTTTCTAAACTCAGCCAAATATATTTCCACATAAATTTAAATATTAGCTTCTCCGTTTCTACCAAAATTGTTCTTTGACTTCTGATTGAAAGTTGGATTGAATTGAATCTGTAATTTGTTTTGCAAAGTATTGGCATGTTAATCATATTTAGCCTTCGAATCCATGAACATGGAATGAACTTCCATTTATTTAAGTGTTCTTTAAATTCTTTTAGCTATATTTTGTAGTTCCTTGTTTACAAGTACTTTACATCCTTGGTTGACTTTATTAATATATGTATGACTCTTTTCAATAGCCATTGTGAATGGAATTTTGTTCCTGATTTCTTCTTCTGCGTGTTTAACTGATTCGTGGGTGTTTATCTTGTATCCTGCCCCTTTGCTAGATTCATTAGTGAATTCTAGGTGCTTTTGTGAATTTTCAGGATTTTTTCTATATAAAACAATATAATGTCAAATGTCAAATGTCTTCTCTGCATTGATTGAGATGATTGCATATCTTTTCCTTCATTCGGTTTAAGTGGTGTATTACAATAATGAATTTTCTTATATTGAAACAATGATACACACCAGGAATAAATTCCACTGGAATTTGGTACATAATTATTTTAATATTCTGTTGGATTTGGTTTGATACTATCCTGTTCAGAATTTTTGTTATCTATATTCATAGGAGATACTTGATTACTTTAGGAGATATAGTGAATGGAATTTTTTCCTCATCTCTTGTTGTGATTGCTCATTGCTTGTGTATAGAAAAACAATTGATTTGGGGATATTGATTTTGTATAATGCTACTTTGCTAAATGCATTTATTGACTCTAGGAACTTTTTTGTAGATTTTTAAGGATTTTCTGTATATAACATCATATCGTCTGCAAATAGGAAAAGCTTACAGTGTTTCACAAAGACGTAGGATGTTAGCTGTGGATATTTCACATTTACCATTTTGAGGAAGTTTTCTCTGACTCCTAATGTTCTAAGGATTTTTTCAATAAATAATTCTACATTTTATTAATTGCCTTCTCTGCATCAGTTATAAAGATCGTACATTATTCTGTATTCTGTTAATGAGCTGTTATTACATTAATTGATTTTCTTACCTTGAACCAACATTGTATATTAAGAATATATCTCACATGAATAAGGTGCATAATTCATTTAATATACTGTTTGATATGGGTTGTTAGTGTTTTGTTGAATATGTTTTCACTTATATCCGTAAGAGATATTGGTCTGCTGTTTTCTTTTCTTGTGGTAACTTTATATGGCTATAGTATAAGAAGATGTTGGCTTCATAGAATGAGTTGGAAAGGGCTACATCCCCTTCAATTTTGGGGGAGTGTTTCTACAGAACTTTTCTGTTGCACAGAAGCCTTTTCAAAATATTTGGTAGAATTCTGTCAATCCATCTAGTCCTGGGCTTTTCTTTTTGTGATGGTTTTGATGAATGATTGAATATCTTCACTATTAATTGGTTTGTTGTGATATTCTACTCCATCTTTAGTCACTGTGGGTAGTTCCTTATAATTTATCCAGTTATTCTAGGTTACCTAATTTATTAGCATACAGTTGTTCATATTTTCCTCTTACAGTCCATTTTATTTCAACAGGATCAGTAGTAATGCCTCCTTTTTCATTTCTGATTTTTTAAATATGTATTCTTTTATTTTTTCAGTCTAACTAAAGATTTGTTAATTTATTGATCTTTTCAGAGAACCAACTTTCGTGTTTTGTTTGCTATTCTTATTATAGTTCATCCATTTTTGAAGTTAGATATCTCTCTTACTTTTTAATGTAATCATGTAGATCTATGGATTTCCCTCTAAGCACTCCTTTCACTACATCTCATAAGTTTTGGTAAAGTTTATTCTCATTGACCTCAAAATATTTCTAATATGGCTTCAGATTTCCTGTTTATCCCATTGATAAAAGCATGTTGTATAATGACCACATATCTCTAAATGTTCCCATTTTCCCTCTGTTAATGATATCTAGTTTCAATTCATTGTTTGCATATAATATACATTTTATGGATATCATATTTTGGAATTTATTAAGACCTGCTTTGTAACTCAACATATGTTCTACTGGGGAGAATGATCCATGTGCACTTGAGCAAAATGTGTGCTCTGTTCTGTTGGATGCAGGGTTCTATACATGTCTGTTAAGTACAGTTGGTTTAGTGTATCATTCAAGTTCTGTGCTCTTTTATTTACCTTCTGACTAGATGTTCTATCTACTATTTATGGAATTGTGTTACAGTCTTCCACTGCTAATGTAGAACTGTCAGATTCGTCCTTCTAATCTGTCAGTATTTGCTTATTATATTTTGGGGCTCTGATGTTAAGACACTCATATATTTGTAATTGTTATAAATTCTTGATGAATTGTTCTCTTTGTCAGGATATGATGATCATCTTTATCACTTGTAACTTTTTTTTTGACTTAGTATCTATTTTTTACAATGTTAGTATAACAACTCCACCCCTGTTTGGTTTCTACTTGCATGGTGTATTATTTTCTATCCTTTTACCCTCAATATACTTATATCTTTGATTGTAAGGTGAGTCTCTGGCAGACAGTATGTTTTGGTCCATGCCATTTTATCCATTCTGCCAATCTCTGCCTTTTGACTATGGAATTAGTCCATTGCATTTATTACATTTAAAGTTACTAATAATACAGACCTTCCTTCCACCATTGTGCTATTTAGCCTTTGTAAATCTTTCACTCTTTGTCCTTCCCTTATTAATGCACACTTTTATATTATTTTCTGTTTTATGTTGTACCATATTGACGACTTCTCATTTCTATCTGGGTATATATTTTTAACATGTTTTTATTGTGAAATATAGCATACATGCAGAATGTAGTATATTTCAAAGTATATTGCAACTATATTGATTTGGGTATGGTTCCACAGGTTTTGGGTTTTCCTTCTAGCTGATCCAAGGCACTGGAAACTAAAAGAAATATAAATAAATGTAAGTAATCATGTTATGTCTCGTAACAACTTAATTTTAATAACATAATGCATATATACTTTGCCTATATCCCTCTTTACGACACCATTTTTGTATTTGTTACCATATATATATTTATATATTATATGTCTAAAAGCATAGATTTATAATTACTCTTTATATTTATACACTTGCATTTTGGCAGCTGTAGGAAGTAAAAAGTCAAGGTACATAACAACAGTACAATAAAATAATACTGGCATTCATAGTTAACCAAATGGTTACTTTTACTGCAGGCCTTTATTTCTTTATTTCGGAAGTTGCTTTGAACCATTGCACTTTCATTTAAGTCTGAAAAATCCCTTTTAGCATTACTAGTTGTTGTAGTTTGCTAGCTGTCATAATGCAATATACCAAAAACAGAATAGCTTTTAAAAAGGGGAATTTAATAAGTTGCTAACTTGCAGTTCTAGGGCCAAAAAATGTCCCAATTAAAATAAGTCTAGAGAAATGTCCAATCAAAGGCATCCAGGGAAAGATACCTTGGTTCAAGAAGACCGATGAAGTTCAGCATTTGTCTCTCAAGTGAGGAGGCACATGGAGAACACAGGCAGGGCTTCTCTCTTGACTGGAAGGGCACATAGCAATCATGGCATCATCTGCTAGATCTCTCTCCTGGCTTCCTGTTTCATGAAGCTCCCTGGGAAGTATTTTCCTTCTTCATCTCCAAAGGTTGCTGGCTGGTAGTCTCTGCTTCTCGTGGCTGTGTCATTCTGCTCTGCTCTCTTTGAATTTCTTTCATTCTCCAAAATGTTTCCTCTTCTATAGGACTCCAGAAACTTATCAAGACCCACCCAAATGGGTGGAGACATGTCATTACCTAATACAGTTTAACAACCACTCTTGATTAAATCACATCTCCAGGGAGATGGTCTCATTACAGCTTCAAATATACAGTATTGAGTAGGGATTATTCTGCCTTTATGAAATGGTATTTAGATTAAAACATGCTTTTTCTAGGGGACATACAACCTTTCAAACCAGCACACAAGTGGTGATGAACAAATCTCTCAGCTTTTATTTATCTACAATGTCTTAATTTCACCCTCATTTTTGAAAAAGAAACTCACTAGATACAAAAAAATGTTGGTTGACAGCTGTTTTCCTTCAACACTTTGTATTTCAACCACTCCATTCTTGTCTCTATGGGTTCTGATGAAAAATTAGAACACAATCTAATTGGGACTCCATTGTTTGTAACACATTTCTTTTACCTTTTAGCTTTTAGAATTGTCCCTTTGACCTTTGTATTTGATAGCCCCATCAACACATGAGGATTGTATTTTTCTTAATGTTCCTCCTTTTGGGTATCCTCTCCATATTCATGCCTTTCGTTAGGTTTAGGTAGTTATTTGTCCCATTTTTTGACCATTCCTTCTGGCCATTTCTTTCTTTCTTCTCCTTCTGAAATTCAAATAATGCATATATTGGAGTGCTTGATGGTGCCCCATAGTTACCTTAGGCTAGTATTCCTTTTAATATTTCTTTATTATTTCTCCTCCTCAGCCTGACTGATTTCAAGTATTTTGTCTTTATGTTCATTGATTCTTCTGCAGATCGAATCTGCTCTTGAAACCCTTAGCAATATTCATCTCAGTTATTGTGGTGTTTGGCTCCAGGAGTTCTGATTCTTTGCTTTATAAAATTTCTATCTCTTTACATGGACTTTCACATAGTTCATTTGTTATTTTCCTGATATCCTTTTGTTCTTTCTCTGGCCCTTGTTTCATATCCTGGGAGCATTTTTTTAAAGATTTAATCAAATTACTATATTTGAGGTTGAGATATTAATATAAATATGAAAGTGTGGTCTTGAATTCAGTCTTTAAAATTATTTTATTGAGAAATCTTCACACACATACTTTCTATACATAGTGCAACAATCAATGACTCACAACATCTTCACATAGTTGTGTACTCATCACCATGGTCATTTTTCAGATCATTTGCATCACTACAGAAAAAAAAAGAAAAAAGTCATACATACCATACTCCTTACCCCTCCCTCTCATTGACCACTAGTGTTTCCATTTATGTAATTTATTTTGCCCTTTGTCCCTCTCTATTATTTATTATTTATTTATTTATTCATTTATTTATTCATTTATTTATTTATTTATTTTAATCCATACTTTTTACTCATCTGTCCATACCCTGGATATAAAGAGCATCAGACACAAAGTTCTCACAATCACATAGTCACATTGTAAACATTATATCTTTGTACAATCGTCATCAAGAATCAAGGCTATTGGAACACAGCATAACAGCTTCAGATATTTGCCCTCCAGCCCCTCCAATATGCATTAAACTAAAAAGGGATATCTATATAATGCATAAGAATAACCTCCAGGGTAGCCTCTCAATTCTGTTTGAAATCTCTCAGCCATTGAAACTTTATTTTGTCTCATTTCTCTCTTCCCCCTTTTGGTCAAGTAGGTTCTCTGTAATCTCTTGATCCTGGGTCCTGGCTTATTCCAGGTTCTCTGTCCCACATTGCCAGGGAGACTTATACCCCAGGGAGTCATGTCCCACATAGGAGGGAAGGCAGTGAATTCTCATGCTGAGTTGGCTTAGAGAGAGAGGCAACATCTAATCAACAAAAGAGGTTCTCTGTGGGTGATTCTTAGGCCTAATTTTAAGTAGCCTTAACCTATGCTATGCAAGAATAAGTTTCATAAGGGCGAACCCCAAGATCAGCCTATTGATTTGGTTGTCTCCACTGCTTACAAGAGTATTACAAATTCTCCAAATTGGGAAGTTGAATATTTCCTCCTTTTTCTCCATTACCCCAAGGGGACTTTGCAAGTACTTCTTTATTCACTGCCCAAATCACTTTGGGAATTATGAGAATATCACACTAATTTGGACAAACCAACAAAATCTCACTCCGTATTCAAGATCCCATGTACTTGTGGTGTTCACCTAAAGTGACCATACAAGTTAACTTAGGAAATGCACTACCCAAATTATGAAATTTGCACCAAATAAACATCTCTTCCTTTAGCCCCTCCCAGAACTTGAGATTTTAAGAAAATGATATGAACCTTTACCCAGTGTTCTAGTTTAGCTTAGTCCTATTCAGATCAGCTTCATTCATGTCTCTGGTTGAAGTCAAACCCTTTTTCAACCTTTGAAACAGCTCCTGTTCCTTGAGAATTTTTAACATCATTTTTAAAAATGTTAATGACATCTTTGTTTGGTATGTCCCCATTCTCCTCTTCTTCATTGCTATTTTCCATATTTTTATCCTCTTCCTTTGGATAGGAATATGATGGCCCATGATTTCATGTTTCTTGTTTCTCTTATATTCTTTTGTTCCACCCTGTATATTTTAATCCTCTAAAATATGGAGTGTGGGATTTATTTCCTGAGATGCTGTTTCTTGATTTTGGGAGTATCTGGAGATAAGACAAATATTTTATTGAGCATCACTCTTCCTATCAGTTAGTTCTGTGGTTTTCCTTCACTTTTTGGGCCTCCACCTAGTCCGGAATTCTTGTCCACAGTTGTTTTGGAGTTCCCCTATTTACAGGAGTTTGGTTGCACCATATGTTTCCCAAGAGACATATCTCCCTCTCCTGAGTGTTTTTAGCCAGCAGTTTTTTGTTCCAGACTGTGTAACTCTATAATAGCTTATACTTCTTTTTTTCTTAATCTGATGTTACCTTTGATGGCAAATTTTGGATGAGTTTCACCCTTAAAACATTCCCAAGTCATTATTTCTCATCAAAACCGTTCCAGAGAACCAGATGAGTGAACAGACCAGTTCTTTTGCACCCTGTATAGAGGTCAGAAACCATGCCAAAAGCTTCTCAAATGCCTACCCAAAATTCAGTTTTCATTGTCTTCCCAGCAAATGAAGCTTTTCAGTTAACTTTCCCCTGAAGATCTGAGGAAGCCCTGCATCTTTAAATCTCCATTTCTGACACTTTCTAGGGAGAATAGAACTATTGGCTGCAGCTAACTCTATCCAAGGTATTTTGAGAAAATATTTGCCCATAGAGACAGACTGCAGTAACAGAAATCTGTGAATCCATAGCAGTAATCAGGGATTGGTAATGCCCACCCCATTCTTTGGGATGAGTGTTTTTGTGTCCCTTTTGCCAAAGCAAGCACCTGTAGTTAGCTAGCCACCTTAAAAGTGGTGTGTGTGTGCTTTAGCTTCCACGTGGAGAACAAATTACTCTCCTTTTTCATAGGTTTTTAGGCTCTTCCACTCATTCTTGCCTAGATGTTGTGTAATGTACCTCCAGTCTCAGGAGTTTGAAAATAGTTGCTGGAGACAGTTCCTGCCTGTTTAATAGTTGTTTTGGTGGGAGGACTGAGTCCTGGAGCTCCCTACTCTGCCCTTTTCCCTGGAATTTCCTCAAATTATTCTTCTCTTTGATTCTATAAAGTATTTTTATGTCTCTCCATGCCATCTGCAGAAGACTAACACTCCTATATTAATCTTAAATTTCCTCAACTAATTGGAATCTCAGAATCACAAAACCAAATTCTCAGATTGCCAGGCTCAAGGATGGAAAAATATGCTCACTGGGCTATATTCTCTCATGTCCTCTCCTGACCATATTTACTGTAATAGTATATTTGTGGCTGCAAATCTCATCATAGTGCTGATGCAGTCGAGACCAGTTATTAGAGCAGGAAGGCACACTCTGGTCAAATATCCCAAAGTTGCCTATTCAAGTCCAGACATCATAATTAAGTGCAGCTGATAAAAATCACAAGGAGGCAAATTTAAGGTCATGGTGGCATCACCCTTAATTGTAGTTAAATAGAATATAAAAGAGAAATAAGGGGGCTTCCTATTACTGAAGGCGTCCACTGATGTTTGCCTCTTAAACCATAATCTGTGTATTAACCACTTTGCAACTCAGGAAATAGAGATACTGATTCAGTATGGCCTGGAATTCTATATTTCTAACAAGCTTCAAGATGATGCTGATGGTGGTGGTTCATAGATCATACTTTAAGTTACGATAATATAGGTGATTCTATCTCAGAGGAATTGGGTAAGGAATGTTGACTTTTAGGAATAGGTTATGATTAGGAACTAGTTTGCTAACTGTGGTGGGGCAGGAAGAGAATGGCAGCTTATTAAATCATCTGAATTTGTTCAGTTGTATTGAACATTATCCATTGAGAAAATACAAGACTTTATTAATGTTATATGTAACATATATATATATATATATAGGTTTATGTAATGTGAAAAATATAATAAATAATCGTACTGTTGGATTATGATGCTCATTTTAAAATATAATAGTTGTATATTTCCTGACAGCCACACCAGCTACATTGAACCAGAAAACCAAACTCAGGTTTCAGAGTTTTTCCTCCTTGGACTCTCAGACAAGACAGAGCTGCAGCCTTTCCTCTTTGGACTGTTTCTGTCAATGTACCTGGTCACCTTCACTGGTAATCTGCTCATCATCCTGGTCACAATCTCTGCCTCTCACCTCCACACTCCCATGTACTTCTTCCTTGCTAATTTGTCCTTTTCTGACATCTGTTTTACTTCTACCACCATCCCAAAGATGCTGGTGAACCTCTATACCCAGGACAAGACAATCACCTATGAAGGCTGCCTCACGCAAATGTATTTCTTCATAGTTTTTGCAGAGTTGGGCATTTTTCTACTCTTTATAATGGCCTATGACCGCTTTGGAGCCATCTTCCACCCCATACACTACATGATAATCATGAACCCACGGCTGTGCATCTTGCTGGTACTGACATCCTGGACCATGGGTGTACTGGACTCTCTGCTTCGTGGTTTACTGGTGTTGTGATTGTCTTTCTGTACTGAATTGGAGATTCCCCACTTCTTCTGTGAAGTCAACCAGGTTATACAACTTGCCTGTTCTGGCACACTCCTTAACACCATAGAGATGTATATTGCCACCGGGCTGATGGGCATTATTCCTCTCATTGGCATCTTTTTTTCTTATTCCCAGATTGTATCCTCCACACTGAGAATTTCTTGAGCAAGAGGGAAGTATAAGGCATTTTCCACATGTGAGTCTCACCTCTTAGTTGTTTCTTTGTTCTATGGTACAGGTCTTGGGGTCAACCTCAGTTCTGCTGCTACCCAAACATCAAGGACAATGCAATAGCTTCACTGATGTACACTGTTGTCACACCCATGCTGAACCCTTTTATCTACAGTCTGAGGAACAAGAACATAAAGGGAGCCATGAAAAATCTTTTTGGTATTGTCAATTTTAATGAATGACAGGTACACCTGTCTTGTGGCAGGACAGGAGACCATGAGTAATTAGAGCAGGATTGCATCCAGAAATACTGATTTGTAATGTCTCTAAATATTTCTTCCTTAATTTATAGACGTGAAATAAATTACTTTTACGTTGTGCTCTATATTTTATAGTACTTTGTTTTAAACATATCTAAAATCATTTTCTTGAGCGGGCCACAGTGGCTCAGCAGGCAGAGTTCTCGCCCGCCATGCCAGGGACCTGGGTTCAGTTCCTGGTGCCTGCCCCTGCCAAAAAACAATCTTACTTCCATGTCTCCAATCACTTCTGACTTGATGTTCTTTTCCTTTTGAAAAAGTAATTTCCAACTTTGAAACAGCATTAACGTGAACGTACCCATTTATTTCAAGTGGTAATGATAATTTTTAAAGTAAATCTTGAAAACTATTAAATTGTGTGTGGGGGAGAACTGTGATGTAGGATACAAATTCTAAGAGATAATAAAGATTTGGAACATAGGTTTTTGCTAATGGTTACCTTTTTTGTTATAATGCTCTCTTTTTCTTTATTATATTTGAGTCAGCCTCTCTTTTCTGTATCACTATGTTCACCTCATTTTGATAATAATTTAGACTGCAAATACTTTCTTATTCTGTAAGTCAATTCCAACTTAGTTCACTCACTGTCAGATTTTCTCTTATTTAACAGTGCTTTATATGACAATAAATTATGTTATTACTTCCACTCAGTCTACTCAAGTTTATATTAACTCTCAACTATTGATAAAATACCCATTTATCTTCAAGAAGAATCATCTAACTTTCATTCCTGGGGTGAGAGTTTTAAACTTGGTCAGCGAACTTGGACTATTCCCTGATAATAACTGGGTGAATCATAGCATCTTTGGAGATATTGGAGTGTATCAGTCAAGTTTCTAAGAGAAATAGAACTAACAGGAAATATCTGTAAATATGAGATTTATAAAACTGTTTCACACAACCTTGGGAATGCAAGAGTTCAAAATCTATATGGCAGACTATGAAGCTGACAGCTCTGATGAAGGGTCTTGATGAACTCCATAGGAAAAACTTGCTAGCTAAAGAAACAGTGAAAAATTCTCTTTTCTTCTGTAATACTCCCCAGCTGATTGGATTGACTCATTTGTGGAGACACGCCCTTAGCTGATCACAGATCAAGCCAGCCCCAGCTGAAATCAACTGACTGATGGTTTAATGAACCAACCTTCTTATTTATCAACCACCCATGAAGCATCCTTGCAGCAATGATCAGGCCAGTGCTTGCCTGACCAGACAACTGGGCACATAACCTGGCCAAGTTCACAGCAGAAACTAACCATCACAGTCCGCCCCTTGTCCACTTGGCAGCTATCCATAACACCTTAAAACATGCTTAGTTTCCAAATAGAACACAATAACGACATATGCTTTGCCTAACAATACTCAACTGTCCTGTGTACAAGCAGAAATGCACTACATCTCTCCAGAATAGGGTGCAAGTCCTTAGGTAACATTCACTTTTAAACTTCATATCTTATGACTTAAATACTATAAAATGAACAGTAAAAATTATATCATATGATAAGAGGAAAACAAGATATTTGCTTATATTCAATTACAAACATACTCATAACAAAACAGGGAGAAAATATTCCTATGATCACAGTCCTCATTTCTATAACTTGTCACATGGTCGTAGTTCATATTTATCACTTTCTCCTACTACCCATTACATTTGCCCTCAGCAAGTACATCAGCTGGCCTTATTTTTTGAGGGTGGGTGACTCAAATCTTCATTCCTGAAGTTTCTGATTCATTGGTAGTCCTGCCTGGATTAGGTTGTTGCAGTTTGCTATTCACATTAATCATCAGGCATGGTAGGACTAAGAGAAGTCCTAGTGGATCTCCTATATTTCATTAAAACTCTTCTTTACCTCCATTGTATATTTGCACCCTTTTGCCCCTTGATAGACAGGATCATTCACCCAAGACAGTATAGCAGTCTCCTTTTGTGCCTGTTGATTCAGTGGCATGAGTGACCCAAAGTGGCCAGGTGGCACTTTTAACTTCCAGTTCAATAGAATCATTGTTGTGTGTCCTGGTAGGAGCACTTCTCCTTTTTGAATAAAGACCTGCAGACCAGGCCAGCTTAAAGTTTTGGGGACAGGAGCAAAAATTTTTTCTAGTGGATAACTAGCAGTGATGGTGAGTTTTGCCACTCCCATTTCCCCCCCTTGATTCTGGACCCATGTATCCTGGCTTTGGAAGAAATAGCCCCACATACTGGATGCTGATTCAAAGCATTCTTAGCCCATTGTAGAACACGGCCCCAGCTCTGCAAGGTATTGCCACCTATTTGGCACCATAATTGGGTTCTCAAAAGCCATTCCACTGTTCTATCAAGTCAGTTGCCTTGGGATGATGGAGGACATGGTCAGCCGAGAGATCCTTGAGCATGTGCCCATTCTTGTACTTCATTTGCTAAGAAGTGGGTTCTCTGATCAGAAGCAATGCTGTGTGAAATATCTTGTCAATGGATAAGGCATCCCATAAGTCCATGGAAGGTAGGTTTTGCAGAAGCATTGTGTATGTCAGAGTATGTGTCAATTCCAGTTAGAAAAACTTACTGCCCCTTCCATGTTAGAAGTGGTCCAATGTAATCAATGTATAATCAACAGGTACCAGGATGACCATCTCAGAGAATCATGCCATATTGGGGACTGAGTTTGGGTCTCTGCTGCTGGGAGATTGGGCAGTGATAAATGGTTTAGCCAAGTTGGCCTTGGTCAGTGGAAGTCCATGTTCCAGAGCCCATGCAAAATCTCTATCCCTAACACCATGGTCACTTTGTTCATGAGGTCAAGAGGCAATGGTAGGATTGGCTGAGGAATGATGATGACTTGTCACAAGAGAATGTGACATTTTATCCATATGATTATTACAACTTTATTCAGCTGAAGTCACCCTCTAGTGAGCAATCACATGGGACACAAATACCATCATGTTTTCTGCCCACTCAGGAAGGTCTAGCCAAATACATCTTCCCCAGATCTCTTTGTGACCAATTTCCCAGTCATTCTACTTCCAAGCCCCTTACCATGCAACCAAACCACTAACAATAGCCCCTGGGTGGGAACACAAATGCACTTCTTGCCAGTTCGCCTTCTAAGCAAAATGAACAAGCAGGTGTACTGCTCAAAGTTCCACCCACTGGGAGGGTTTTCACTCACCACTGTTCTTTAAAGACTTCCCAGAAAAGGGTTGTAGTGCTGTAGCTATCTACTTCTGGGTGGTATCTGCATATTGTGTAGAACAATCTGTAAACAAGTCCC
>PVIY010053358.1:0-14719 GCA_004026745.1 Myrmecophaga tridactyla | reverse complement strand
AAAATGAGGACCTTTAATCCTGTATAGCTTAATGTAATGCCTGCATATATCCCAGAATATACTATACAGATAATAAAAAGTATTGGCAAAGTTCCTTGAGGGATGGGAGAAAAAATATGGAACTATCAAACTTTACCACCAGGAAACCCCTGATACTGTGTCAAATATTATGGACACCCAAATCAATAGAGCAAGCCCTCATCTTGAGGCTTACTCTTGTGAAGCTTATGTGTGCAGCAGAGAAGGTTAGCTTATCTATAGGTATGCCTAACAGTTACTTCTAGAGGACCTCTTTTGTTGCTCAGATGCGGCCATTCTCTATGCCCAACTCTGCTCATTGCCCACCCCCCTACATGGGACATGATACCCAGGGGTGAAAGTCTCCCTGGCAGTGTGGGAGATGACTCCCAGGGATAAGTTTGGCCCTGGTACTGTGGGATCAACAACGGCATCCTGGCCAAAAGGGGGAAAAGAAGTATAACAAATAAGGTATTCATGGCTGAGAGAGTTCAAATAGAGTTGAGAGGTTACTCTGGGAGGTCACTCTTAAGTAAGCTTCAGTTAGACATTGCTACCTGCCATAACTTGCCAAACTCTAACCAAAACCATTCCAGCCAATCCTAAAGAATACCTAGGGCAACATATAAGATTCTACAAAGGTTCCATGCACTAGGGTAACCTTCCAGAAACCTACAACCTCCAGATGGGTCCTTGGACTAGGTAAGTTCTGAAATGCAGAGGGGCCATACTTTCCAGAACATTAGCTAGTTCCATCTCCTTACCCTATATTATCAATAGCCCCACCCAACATAAGAAAATTAGAATGGGCATAGCCCAAATATCCCTAAAGAGTAGGAGAAAGATCTAAGGGTGATAGAGGAGTTATACAGAGAAGATAGGGTTTAACAGCAAGTATGAATGGTGAATTATTATGTTGATATTTCTTTTCGCCTCCAGTATCTTAGAGCAGTTAGAAGTAAAAACTTAAAATTGTGGAACTGTAATTCATACCAAACTCTGAAATCTGTTCTACAACTAATTGTTGTGCTGTGCTTTGAAATTTATTGCTTTTTTGTATAATGTTTGTTTTAGTTTACTAGTTGCCAGAATGCAATATACCAGAAACAGAATGGCTTTTAAAAAGGGGAATTTTATAAGTTGCTAGTTTATAGTTCTAAGGCTGAGAAAATGTCCCAATTAAAACAAGTCTATAGAAATGTCCAATCTAAGGCATCCAGGGAAAGATACCTTTGTTCAAGAAGGCCGATGATGTTCAGTGTTTCTCTCTCAAGTGAGAAGGCACATGGTGAACACAGTCACAGTTTTTCTCTTGGCTGGAAAGGCACATGGCAAGTACGGCATCATCTGCTAGCTTTCTCTCCTGGCTTCCTATTTCATGAAACTCCCTAGGAGGTGTTTTCCTTCTAGATATCCAAAGCGCTGGCCGGTGGACACTCATTCATGGTGCTGCAGCTCTCTGCTCTCTCTGAATCTCCTGGCTTTCTCTCTTATTGTTCTCTTTTATAGGATTCCAGTAAACTAATCAAGACCTACCCAAATGGGTGGCGACACGCCTCCACCTAATCCAGCTTAACAAACATTCTTGATTAAATCACATCTCCGGGGAGATGATCTAATTACAGTTTCAAGCATACAATATTGAATAGGGATTAGAAGAAACAGCTGCCTTTACAAAATGGGATTAGGATTAAAACATGGCTTTTCTAAGGTATATACATCATTTCAGAACAGCACGATGTTATTTTTCACAAAAAAAGAAAAAAAGTTGATTGTGATGATTAAAAAATATTTATTTCTTCTAGCTTTCAATGTTCTGGAGCAGCTAGTAAGAAAAATCTGAGATGATGGTATGGTAGCCCATGAGAAACTCTGGGATCTGTCCTGTAACTACTTGTTGAAGTGTGCTTTGAAAGAGATTGCTTTTTTCTTTCTTTGCTTTGTATACATGTTATATTACACAATAAAAAAGTTTAAAAAAATAAAAATAAACTATCATGCCAAAAAAAAATGCAAATTTAGAAAATGACTTAATTCATAGGACTAGTTGGTGGATCAAAGGGAGAGCATATTGTTAAACTGCTTTGTAAATCTACAATTATTTAAAAATGTACAGATAAAAAAAGGAGACAATTGATGGAATAAAGTTAAAGGAAAATATGAAAGAATTCAACAAGTATTAATTTGAGGAGGGATTACTAAGGGATCCAAGAGCTCTTACTAATTTCATGGATGAGCTTAAAGATACTGTAAAATTTGTTATGCAAATTTTATATGCCTGTGTGCATTCTGGGCAAGAAGGCCTAACCTTTCATTCCATCCTTAAAGGGGTCTATGGCCCCAGAGGAGATTATAATCAACTGACTGATCAACTAGAAGGACAGGGAAAAATGATAAACTAGAGGTCTCCATGAAACTTCAAAGATTGGGCATTGTGAGAATCATGCAGGGAGAGAAGTGGAGACAGTAAGGGAGACAGATGGAGACAATAAGTTCCAAGGTCTTCATCACTGATGCACGTGGTGGAAGTATAAGGAAGGGAGACAAAAAAGTAAAGCTGGTCATGAAGTCATTCACATGGAAAGATGTAATATAATGGCAAAACTTAGAGGGGTAAGAAAATTATAGGTCATGAGCCTATGTTCTTAAGAATATGAGGAAATGCCAATAAATTACAGACACAGGAAATGTAAAGTCTGATATAGGTGAACCACATGCTCTCCACAGGAGTGGGGGATTTTAGAAAAACTGGAGGTGTAATAGATTGAAGCTATACTAGGGAATTAGGAAACTGCCAAATCCTCTTCCCAGACCCACCATAATTTGGGAGAATGAGTTTCATATGTTTGAAAACAACTGCAAATATCTTAGGGGAAGAAACAAGAAATCACAGAATATGGAAATACATTATTATGGAACAGAATTCCTGAGGTACAGAATGAAGAGGACAGTGAGAAAATGGATCATTAGGAAGGTCTCACAAAATATGGGATAAGACATATTTATGACTGTCCCTACAGGTGACAGGAGTGAGGAAGATTAATTTTTCTGGCTTCAAGTTTCCAAACAGAATTTTCTTTCTGTATTACTGAGCTGAGGCACCAGGGAGTGTGGGAACTCTATTAATAGTTCAAGATGGAAATCTGATGCATTTCCTGAAGGTAAATTTCATTAGAAATCACTGGCAAGGTTTGTAGGTTTATTGGAGGCTGGGGACAGGGTGGGGAGGGAAAAAAAAGGCAGAATCATAGTCATGTGTATTTTTAAAAAATCAATACACTGTGGGAATATACTTCAAAGAGGGAAAATGGGGACTCAGACATTTGCACTCTGATGTTTGTAGTGACATTATTCATGATACCCAATGGATAGAGGTGGCTTAAGGGTTACTTGACTGAGAAGCAGAATGGTGATCTGTGGTGTATACATACAGTGGAATATTGCACAGCTGCAGAAAGGAATGATGTTGTAAAGTATGCAATGAGGTAAATGAATCTTGTGGATATTATATTGAACAAAATAAGCCAGAAACAAAAGGACAAATATTGTATGGTCTCTTTATAGAAAATATTTATAAGAACATTAGGGCTGGAATCAAACTGTGTTCAGAAATAGAATCTCTCATCTATGGACAACTGATCTTTGATAAAGGGGTCAAGCCAATCCATTTACAACAGAGCAGCCTGTTCCATAAATGGTATTTGGAGAATTGGATATCCATACGCAAAATAATGAAAAAGGAGTAACATCTCATACCTTATACAAAAATCAACTCAGAATGGATCAAAGACCTAAACATTAGAGTTAAGACCATAAAGCTCTTAGAAGAAAATTTAGGGAATATCTTATAAATCATGTGATAGGAGGGGGTTTCCTAGATCTTACACACAAAGCACAAGCAACAAAAAAAGAAATAGAAAAATGGGATCCCTCAAAATTAAACACGTCAAAGAAATTTGTCAGGAAAGTATAAGGCAGCCTATGCAGTGAGAGGCAATATTTGGAAACCACATAACAGATAAGGGTTTAATACCCAGAATTTATAAAGAGATTCTACAACTCAACAACAAAAAGACAAATAACCTAATTTAAAAATGGACAAAAGCCATGGTTCACTTCATGCTCAATGGTGAAAGATTTTAATCATTCTCCCTAAGGTCAGGACCATAACAGAGATTCATGCATCACTTAAAACTGCTACCCAATATTATACTGGAAGTTCAAACCAAGAGCAATAAGGCAAGAAAAAAAAATAAAAGAATCCAAGTTGCAAAGAAAGAAGAAAAACTATCTTTATTTGCAGATGACATAATCCTACAGATAGGAAATCCAAAAAAAATCATAATAAGACTTCCAGAGATAACAAACAAATTCAGCAAACTGGTGGAGTAAAGAACAAAATGCAAAAATCATTTGCCCTCCTGTACAGCAGTAATGAGGAATCTTAAAAGGAAGTCAAGAAAGCAATTCCATTCACAATAGCACTTAAAAAAATAAAATATCTAAGAATAAATTTAACCAAAGACTTGAACACTGAAAACTACAAAACATTACTGAAAGAAATTACAGACCTAAATAAATGAAAGACATTCCTTTAAAAAAAAAATGGGCAAAAGACATTTTTGAGAAGAGGACACTTCTGAGAAGAGGAACTACAAATGGCTAAAAGGCATATGAAAAGATGCTCAACTTCACTGGCTATTAAAGAAATGCAAATCAAAACCACAATGAGATATAATTTCTCACCCACTAGAGTAGCCTATCCAAAAAAAACAGAAAGTGGCAAGTGCTAGAGAGGATGTGGAGAAAGCAGCAAACTTATTCACTGTTGGTGGGAACGCTGAAAAATGCAACCACTATGGAAGGCAGTGTGGCAGTTCCCCAGAAAGCTAAGTATAGAATTGCCATATGATCCAGTAGTCCCATTACTATGTATATATTGAGAGGAACTAAAGGCAAGGACACAAACAGACATTTGCATTTTATAGTGATGTTATTCATAACTGCTATAAGAAGGAATGAAGTTGTGACGCATGCAACTAGATGAATGAAACTTGAGGTCACTATGTTGAATGAAATGTCAGCAACAAAAAGACAAATAGCATCATGCCTCACTCATATGTACTAATTATCATATACAAACTTGGAGAACTGAAGTCAAGAGCATGGGTTATCAAGTGGGGGCCTATTGGAAAGGGTTCTAGATTGTAAGCTCTTATACCAGTCACATCTATTCTGGAGTTGTAACTGTTATTTCTAAATTCTGAGATACTGAACTATTTGTGTATAAATGGTCATTCCCTGAAACTGGGTATTTATGTGACACCTGAGACTCAGAGATAGAGCTCTGAACCTATGAAAGTCAGCATTAGCCCATTCAGCAACTGTTTAAAAAGTTGAAAAAGTGATCAGACTTTGACTAGAGATATAAGTGAGGCTGATCTGGATAGGACTAAGGTAAATCAGAATACAGGGGAAAGGATGATACTATTTTAAAACTTCAACTTCCATGTGAGACCAAAGGAAGAGATGTTTATTTGGTGCAAAATTATACTCTGGATAGTGCATTATCTAATTTAACTTGTATGGTTTCAGTTCATTTGAACACTATTAATTACATGGAGTCTTGAATAGGGTATGACATCTTGTTGGTTTGTACAGGTTAGTGTGATACCCTGATACCTCCCAGAGTAATTTGGGCAGAGAATAAAAAAGTATTTGCAAAGTCCTTTTAGGAGACTAGAAAGAAAGGAGAAATATTCAACTTCCCCATCTGGGGAATTCCCAATATTTTTGCAAGCAATGGGGACAACAAATTCAATAGGCTGAGTCTTCAATCTTGGAGCTCACCCCTATGAACTTATTCCTACAAAGGAGAAGCTAGGCCTACTTATAATTTTGCCTAAGAGTCACCTCCAGAGAACTGCTTTTGTTGCTCAGATGTGGTCTCTCTCTAAGCCAACTCAGCAGGTGAACTCACTGTCCTCTCCCCCTTATGGGACATGACTCCCAGGGGAGGCAACCTCCCTGGCAATGTGGGACATGACCTCCTGGGGATGAGCCATGACCCAGCATCACTGTACTGAGAAAGACTTCTTCACTAAAAGGGGCAAGAGAGAAATGAGACAAAGTTTCAGTGGCTAAGAGATTCCAAACAGTTGAGAGATTATCCTGGAGGTTATTCTTATGTATTATGTAGATATATCTTTTTTAGGTTGGTATATTGAGTGGCTGGAGGGAAGTACCTGAAACTGCTGAACTGTATTCCAGTAGCCTTGATTCTTGAAGACAATTGTATAACTATATAGCATTTACCATGTGACTGTGTGATTATTAAAATCTTGTGTCTGATGCTTCCTTTATGCAGGGTATGGACAGATGAGGAAAAAAAAAAAAGTATAAAAAATAGATAAATAATGCGGGGAGAGAGCAGGGTCCAGGATACAGCACACCTTCACTGTCCCAGGGTGGTGCAGCCAGCACAGCATGGCTGCCTGCTGGTGATGCCACCACCTTCAGCACCACTGTTAAGTCCTTAATAGGAGGCCAAGTTGCCAGGGCTAAACCCAAGGAAGTGCTCTGCTGTCTGTAACGTGCTGGTAGATCCCAGCATAGAGGAGTGAAGTCTCCCCATCACCGCTGCTTCCAGCCTCCAGAGCCCGTCAGAAGCTGAGACCCCAGAGAGCACCCTGAGGGAACAGGGTGGCCACCTGGTCCAGAGGTCAAGGAACTAAGAGGCAGAAAGCTGGAGCCTGGCACCGAAGTGTGGAGCCGCAGAGCCCGCAGGAGTACACAAATGGGAACACGGGACTAGGAAATAAGCCAGGCCACGTTCCTTGGGTGCGCTACCATCACCAGCACAGCCTCGTATCCGGCGACTCACCCCACACCTCACGCATGTGAACTCCATCACCTGCTGCCATTCCCTGAGCTCCAGGAGCCCCCACCCCACCAACCCCCAGTATACGTACCTGCCCCACACCCCTACCCCAAGGGCAGCCCAACCCACCTCTTCTGTACCACTCTGGAGCACTACCTCTCCCTCCCTGATCCCTGCAGGCTGTTGCCAGCGCATAAAGGTTGTGGGAACTAACCTCCATACCTAGGCTACCTCCACCCATAGTGTCACACAGCCTCACCCCATCCTCCCTGAGCTGAGCACATCCATTTACAGCACTCCTAGGCCCACACATGCGCACGGGACCCCAATCACATCATTCAGCTCTGGGAGCCGCACTTTCAGCAGTCCTGGAACCCACATGCGCACAGCCCTCAGCCTCACTTCCCAGCTGAGACAGTGCCGACCTGAGCAGCCAAGTCACATCTGCCCCCAATCCACAAAGGTGTAACTCCAACCTGCTACCACAACTCTACGCATGCACACAAAGAGCCCCGTGCCTTAGACTAGCACACACCAGGGTTACAACCCCCAGATGGATGCACCCATACAGCTACATCCTCCCTGGCCGCTGGGTGCCCACATATACAAGCATCAGCAAAACATCCCCAACCTGTGCCCACATGTGTCCTAAAACAAATCACCGTACTGAGTGCTCCACCCCGTGCCTTGCTCCCTGCTGTACAACCATCCAGCAAACACAAGGCCTTAGACTACTGAAAGAAATCAACTGCAAAAGTAAATCAATCAAGATATTTACATGCGACAAAGACGGAAGAATATCACTAAGCATATAACAATGCAGAGAGATAGAGCCCTGCCTAATAACCAAATTAAAACACCAGAGGAGACTCAGACATTGGATCAACTAATCAAAGATGTTCATACAACTTTATTTAATAAAATAAGTGGGAGAGCAAATGACATCAAGGAGTTCAAGAAGACTGAAGAAGAGTACAAAGAGGAATTTGAAAGAATAAATAGAAAAATAGTGGAAATCACAGAGATTAAAGACACTGTTGACCAAATAAAAAACATACTAGAGGTACACAATACCAGATCTGAACAGACAGAAGAAAGAATAAATGATATAGAGGACAGGGTAATTGACTTCAAAGACTCAAAACAGCAAATAGCAAAAAAGATGGAAAAAATTGAATGGGAATTCAGGGTAATGACAGACAAAGCAAAGTACGCAAATACAAGAATCATCAGTGTCCCAGAAGGAGAAGAGAGGGTTAAAAGGATAGGAAGAGTTGTTGAGGATATAATGAGGGAAAACTTCCCAACCCTCATAAAGGACATAAATATACAAGTCAAAGAAGCCCAAAGAACTCCAAACAGAGTGAATCCAATTAGGCCTTCCCCAGGCACATACTAATCAGTCTGCCAAACATTGAAGAGAAGCAGAAAATCCTGAAAGGGGCAAGAGAAAAACAATACAAGGGAAATTAAATACATACAAGGGAAATTAAATAAGACTGACTTCAGACTACTCAATTAGCATCCTGGAGGCAACAAGGCAGTGGTTTGATATATTCAAGATCCTGAAAGAGAAAGACTTCCAGCCAAGAATTCTGTACACAGTCAAACTGCCCTTCAAAACTGAGGGAGAGATTAAAGTTTTCACAGACAAAGAAGTGCCAAAAGAATTTGTCAACAAGAGACCTGCCCTACAAGAAATATTAAAATGAGTTCTGCCAGCTGACAAAAAAAGACAGGTGAGGGAGGTCTGGAGGAGGGCACAGAATTGAAGAGTACTACTAAGGGTAATTTAAAGAATACAAAGAGAAAGTGGGAAAAGAATATATAGATCTGACAAATACAATAAAAAAGGTAAGGTGGTGGAATCAAGAAACACCTTTTCAGTAATAACTTTGAATGTTAATGGAGTAAATTTACCAATTAAAAGATACAGATTGGCAGAATGGATTAAGAAACATAATCCAGATATATGCTGCTTACAAGAGACTCATTTAACACACAGGGATACAAACAGATTAAAAGTGGAAGAATGGAAAAAAATTTTCTACACAAGTTGTAAACAAAAGAAAGCAGGAGTTGCTGTACTAATTATCAGACAAAATAGACTTGAAATGTAAAGACATCATAAGAGACAAAGAAGGACACCATCTACTAATTAAAGGGTGAATTCACCAAGAACGTATACCAATCATAAATGTTTGTGCTCCCAATCAAGGAGCTCCAAAGTACATGAGACAGACACTGGCAAAACTGAAGGGAGCAATAGATGTTTCAACAATAATTGTAGGAGACTTCAATACACTACTCTCCTCTATAGATACAACAACCAGACAGAAGATCAACAAGGAAATAGGGAAGTTAAATAACTTGATAAATGAATTAGACCTAACAGACATATATAGGTCAGTGCACCCCAAAGCACAAGGTTATACATTCTTCTCTTCTCTATAATAGAGAAGGTTATACATTCTTCTCTATTCTCCAAGATAGATCAGATGCTGGGGCACAAAATAGGTCTTTATAAATTTAGAAACACTGAAATTATTCAAAGCAGTTTCTCTGATCACAATGGATGAAGCTGGATCTCAATAACCACCAAAGAATTCAAATTCAAAATTATATGGAGATTAAATAACACACTCTTAAACAACCAGTGGGTCAAACAAGAAATTGCTAGAGAAATCAGTAGCTATCTGGAGATGAATTAGAATGAGAAAACAACTTATCAAAACTCATGGGATGTGGCAAATGCTATGCTGAGAGGGAAATTTATTGCCTTAAGTGCCTATATTAAATAAAAAGAAAGAGAAAATATTGAAGACTTAACGAACCTGGAGGAACCTAAGAAAGAACAGCAAACTAATCCCAAAGCAAATAGAAGAAAAGAAATAACAGAGATTAAAGCAGAGATAAACAAATGGGAGAACAAAAAAACAATATAAACAATCAATAAAACCAAAAGTTGGTTCTTTGAGAAAATCAATAAAATTGATGGGCCACTAGCAAGACTGACAAAGTAAAAAATAGAGAGGATGAAAATAAACAAAATCAGAAATGAGAAGAGCTGCATTACCACAGTCCCTGAAGAAATAAAAGAAATCATAAGAAGTTACTATAAACAATTGTATGCCAACAAACAGACAACTTAGACAAAATGGACAAATTCCTGGAGAGACACAAACAAGCTACACTGACTGAAGAAGAAATAGAAGATCTCAACAAACCAGTCACAAGTAAAGAGATTCAATCAGTCATCAAAAATCTTTTTACAAAGAAAAGCCCAGGGCCAGATGGCTTCACAGGGGAATTTTATTACACATTCCAGAAAGAACTAACTCCAATTCTGCTCAAACTTTTCCAAAAACCTGAGGAAAAAGAACTCTACCTAACTCATTTTATGAAGCTAATATCATTGCAATACCAGAACCAGATAAAGATGCCATTAAAAAGGAAAACACAGGCCAATCTCCCTAATGAAAATAGATGCAAAAATTCTCAATAAAATGTTAGCAAATTGAATCCGACAGCACGTTAAAATAATTATACATCATGACCAAGTTGAGTTTATACCAAGAATGCAAGGATGGTTCAACAAAAGAAAATCAATTAATGTAATACAGCACATTAACAAATCAAAAGGGAGAAATCACATGATCATCTCAACTGATGCTGAAAAAGCATTCAACAAAATTTAGCATCCTTTTCTGATAAAAACACTCCAAAAGGTAGGAACCAAAGATAACTACCTCAATATGATAAAGGGAATATATGAAAAACCAATAACCAGCATCATACTCAATGGAGAGAGACTGAAAGCCTTCCCTTAAGATCAGGTATGAGACAAGGATGCCCACTGTTGCCACTATTATTCAACATTGTGCTAGAAATTCCAGCTAGAGCAATCAGGCAGGACAAAGAAATAAAAGGCATCCAATATGGAAACGAAGAAGTAAAACAAAACTCTCATTATCTGCAGATGATATGATACTATAATTGGAAGATCCTGAGAAATCTACAGCAAAATTACTTGAGCTAATAAATTCAGCAAGGTGGTGGGAATTAAAATTAATGTGCAAAAATCAGTAACATTTCTATATGGAAGCAATGACCTCACTGAGGAGTTAGTTACGGAAAAAATTCTATTCAAAATAGCAACTAAAAGAATCAAATACTTAGGGATGAACTTAACTAGGGAAGCAAAGGACTTGTACACAGAAAACTAGATAACATCGCTAAAAGAAATCAAAGGAGATCTAAATAGTAGGAAAGACATTCCCTACTCATGGATAGGAAGGCTAAATATAGATAAGATGTCAATTCTCCCCAAACTGATCTACAAATTCAACACAGTACCAATCAAAATTCCAACAACCTACTTTGAAGACTTGGAAAAGCAATTACCAAATTCATCTGGAAGGGAAAGAGACCCCAAATAGCTAAAAAGCATCCTAAAAAAGAAGAACGAAGTGGGAGGATTAACACTATCTGACTTTTAAACCTATTATAAAGCCACAGTAGTCAAAACAGCATGACACTGGTATGAAGATAGAAGTATTGACCAATGGAATTGAATTGAGAGTGGAGAAACAGACCACCAAATCTATGGTCAACTGATTTTTGACATGGCTCCCAAATCCTCTGAACTGGTACAAAATAGTCTTTTCAATAATGGAAGAACTGGATATCAACTGCTAACAGAATGAAAGAGGACCTCTATCTTACACCCTACACAAAAATTAACTCAAAGTGGATCAAACACCTAAATATAAAGACTAGTACCATAAAACTTCTAGAAGAAAATGTAGGGAAACATCTTCAAGACCTAGTAATAGGAGGCAGCTTCCTAAATTTTATACCCAAAGCACGATCAACAAAAGAAAAAATACATAAATGGGAACTCCTGAAAATCAAATGCTTCTGCACTGCAAAAGACTTTGCAAAAGGCAGCCAATTCAATGGGAGAAAATATTTGGATATCACATATCAGACAAAGGTTTGATTTCCTGTATATACAAAGAAATCATACAACTCAACAACAAAATAACAATCCAATTATAAAATGGGCTAAAGATATAAATAGGCATTTTTCTGAAGAGCAAATACAGATGGATCAAAAGCACATGAAGAAGTGCTCATTTTTACTACGTATAAGGTAAATGCAGATCAAGACTACAATGAGATACCACCTCACACCTATAAGAATGACTGTTATTAAACTAACAGGAAACTATAAATGTTGGAGAGGATGTGGAGAAACTGGGACGTTTATGCACTGCTGGTGGGAATGTATAATGGTGCAGCCACTATGAAAGACTGTTTGATGGTTCCTCAGGAAACTAAATATCAAGTTGCCCTATGACCCAGCAATAGCCCTACTTGGTATATACCCAGAGGAGCTGAAAGCAATGACACAGACATCTGTACACTAATGTTCACAGCAGCATAATTCACAATCGCCAAAAGATGGAAACAAACCAAATGCCTATCAACAGATGAGTGGATTAACAAAATGGGATATATACATACGATAGAATATTATGCAGCAGTAAGACAAAATGACGTCCTGAAGTACACGACAAGATGAATAAGCCTTGAGGACATAAAATGCTCAGTGAAATTAGCCAGACACAAAAGGATAGATACTGTATGATTCCACTTTTACAACCAGCATAAAGGTGTAATCAGAGGTTTATAATATAGAATATAGGGCACTCAGAGATACATAGAAGGTAGAGATGGGTGAACCGTTAGCTAATGAGGTTGAACTTCAATGTATGGGAACAGATAGGAGTGAAGGTGATTCTCTAGTGGGTCTAGAAGCAATATTATCGTATTGAAGATGAGCAAGATAGAAAGAGGTTGTATAGACCTACATGACCCACAGACTTACACTAGAAATATGAGTGAGTCCTCACAAGAATTATTTCAAAGATATGATTCTGGTATAAAGAGTGTTTGAGTCCAAGGTACAGGAGGAAAACAGCTATTGCATGCTATGAGCTACATTCAAAAGGAAACCATCAGGACTACTAAAGCAACAACAAAGGTAAATAATGGGGGGACGGACAAGAGTTAATAGAAGGTTTAGATTTCCTATTTGGTGAGGGTGTATTTATTGGTTTTCTGTCTCTTGGGAACAATGGCATTATCTAAAATTGAGAATGTTGATGGATTGTGGACTTTGGGCCCTCTACATGATGCCCGATGAATACATGTGGCTGAAGGATGCACTGACAGAGAAGTAGATTAGCAAACAATGGTGTATACTTATGAACAAAGGTTGTGCTGCTACAAAAAGGAACAGTGTCATGAGGCAAGCAACGATGTGAATGAACATGTGGGACATTTGGTGAGACAAAATAAACCAGAAACAAAAGAACAAGAATAGTATGGCCACCTTTAGAAAATGCTTATAAGAAAACAGGGGCCTGAGACTGTAAACACATTAAGTTTGGAGTGATGATCATTATTTCTGGATTTTGAGAGGCTGTTTTATATATAAAACCTGATATTTAGAGATAAAAAAAAATCCAAACAGATTGGGGTTAAAGTAATTCAGAACATAGGGGTAAGAAAGACAGTGTCTATATTTTAGAACCAAACATACTCTTTGAGACCAATGGAAGAAAGGTTTATTTGATCTGGAACTGAAATTTTCTATAGTGCATAATCTAATTCAACCCATCTGTATAGCTCACTTGAACAACTGAAACACAGGAAGCCCAGAATAAGAAAGTGTCCTTTAATCCTGTATAGATTATTGTAATGCCTGGATACATCCTGGAGTATACTAAGCAGATAATCAAAAAGTCTTAGCAAAGTACCCTGAGGGAGGGGAAAAAGACTATGGAACTATTAAACCTTACCATCAGGGTATCCCCTTATACTGTGTCAAAACTTAGGGTCACCCAAATCCATAGGCCATGCCCTCGATCATGAGGATTACTCTTGTGAAGCTTATGCAGGTAGCAGAGAAGCTTAGACTACCTATAGGCATGCCTAAGAGTTACTTCTGATGGACCTCTTTTGTTGCTCAAATGTGGACTCAGTCTCTCTAAGCCCAACTCTGCAAGAGAAATCATTGCCCTCCCCTCTACGTGGGACATGACATCCAGGGGTGAAAGTCTCCCTGGAGACATGGGAGGCAACTCCCAGGGATGAAACCAGACCTGACACCGTGGGATCAACAATTCCATCCTGATCAAAAGCGGAAAAAGAAGTATAATTAATAAAGTATCAGTGGCAGAGAGAGTTCAAATAGAGGTGAGAGGCTACTCTGAAGGTTGCTCTTACGCAAGCTTCAGTTAGAGCTTTCTACCTATTATAACCAGCCAACCCCTAACCAGGACCATTCCAGCCAATCCTAAAGAACACCTAGAGCATTATATAAGATTTCACAAGGGTTCCATGCACTAGAGTAACATTCCAGAACCTACAACCTCCAGATGGTTCCCTGGTCCAGATAAGTCCTGAAACCTAGCCCAGCCTCTCCAGAACATCAGATAGTTCCATCTCCCTACCCCATATCAGTGACAGACCCTTCTAATATCAAAAATTCAAAATTGCTATACCCCAAACACCCTTAAAGAGAGGGATAGAAAGATCAAAGGTGATGGTAGAATTAAACATAGAAGATAGGACTTAACAAATGAGTATGAATACTGAATCATTAAATTGATATCTCTTTTAGTCTCCAGTAGTTTAGAGCAGCTAGAAGTAAAAACCTAAAATTGTGAAACTGTAACCCATGTCAAAGTCTGAAATATGTTCTACAACTAACTGTGGTGCTATGCTTTGAAATTTATAGCTTTTTTGTAT
>PVIY010053357.1:0-14719 GCA_004026745.1 Myrmecophaga tridactyla | reverse complement strand
TCTCTCTTTTTTTTAACTTTTTATTTTGAAATACTCTCAAACATACAGCAGAGTATTAAAAAAATAATACAACCCCCACACATAGAACTCCAACATATCCCTCTCCTCCCCCAGATACCCAGAACCACGAATTTTAACATTCTGCCACCCATGCCATAAAACCTGTCTATCAATCTATCCATCCATCTGCGTCTATTTATCAATTTATTTTCTGAACACTTAAGTATAGGATGTATACATCATGCTCCTTGAACACTAATACTGCCGTGTACATGTCCTAAGAACAAGGACAGTCATCCAGGTATCGCCTTAAATGCAGTTATCAAGTTCAAGAAATTTAACACTGATTAAATGTCACAGTCTATATAGATTGTATTATATAATACAGTATTGTATAATATATATTTGTACTTCATTTATTATATTATACAATACAACATTATATAATTCTGTATGATACAATAATACAATCTTCCAATTTTTTTCATGTCCCAATAATGTCATTTTGGCCATTTTTTCCTCCATCATTAGATCTAATACAAGATTATGTATTTCAGCTCTTTGATCTCTTTTGTTTTTAAATTGAGGGAACATACACACAACATGAACATTCCCATCTCAACCACACCCAAGCACACAATTCTGTGGGACTAAGCAAATTTACAATATTGTACCTTCACCACCATCATCAGAATTTTCCCATCATCCCAAACAGAAACCCTGTTCCTGTTATGAATTAACTTCCCATTCTCCCTCTGCTTCCTCCAGGCAACCTGTAGTATACATTCTGTCTTTATGACTTTGCATATTCTACCTATTTCAAGTAAGTGGAATCATAGAATCTCTGTCCCTTTGGGGTTGACTTATTTCACTCAGCATAATGTCTTCAATGTTCATCCATGTAGTAACATGTATCAGTATTTTATTCCTTTTTAGGGCTGAACAATATTCTATTGCTGTCTATACCACAATTCGTTTATCCATTCATCAGTTGATGGACTTTTGGGTTGCTTCCAGTTTTTGACTATTGTGCACACTGAGGCTATGAACAATGGTATAGGGACATCTGTTGGAGTCTCTGCTTTCAATTCTTTGGGGTATGTACCTACCAGTGGGATTGCCAGGCTATATGGTAATTCTCTGTTCAACTTTTTCAGGAAGAGACAAACTGTTTTCCACCGTGGTTGCATCATTTTAAAATTCTGTCAACAATGTACAGGGTTCCAACTTCTCCACATCTTCGTTAATACTTGTTATTTTCTGTTTGTTTGTTTTTAAATAAGATCCATCCTAGCGGGCATGAAATGGTATTTCATCATAGTTTTTTTTAACTTTCATTTTCTTGATGACAAATGCTGTAGAACATCTTTTCACATACCCGTCAGCCATGTGTATATTTTCTTTGAAGAAATGTCTATTCAAGTCCTTTGTCCATTTTTAATTGGGTTGCTTGTCTTTTCACTGTTGAATTGTAGGAGTTAATTATATATTCTGTATATTAAACCTTTATAAAGATCTACGGTTTGCAACTACTTCCATTGTGTAGGTTGCATTTTCACTTTTTTGAAAATATCCTTTGATGTACAATAATTTTTTAATTTTATCTATTTTTTTCTTTTGTTACTCATGCTTTGGTGTTATATATAAGAAACCATTCCTAAACCCAAGGTTATTAAGTTTTTCTCTTATTTAGAGTTTTATAGTTCTAGCTCTTATGTTTAGATCCTTCACCATATTGAGTTTTTTCTGTATATGGTGTGAAATATGGGTCCAACTTCATTATTTTGGTTGTAGACATCCAATATCCCAGCACCATTTGTTGAAGATACAATCTCCCCTCCTCCCTATTTAATGTACTTGGCACCCCATTGACTATTAGTTGGCCATTGCTGTATGGGCTCATTTCTGGACTCCTAATTCTATTCCATTGGTTTGTATGTCTATCATTGTGCCAATATCACCGTTTTGATTCTTTTGGCTTTGCAGTAAGTTTTGAAATTGGGTAGTGTGATTCTTCTAATTTTGTTCTTCTTTTTCAAGATTTGATTTATCTACTCAAGTCCCCTTGTGATTCTATACAAATTTGAGGATCAGCTTTTTCATTTCTTTAACAAAGACTATTGGGATTTGATAGGTGTTGCACTGAATCTGCAGTTCACTTTGGGTAGTATTGTCATCTTAAAATTATTAAGTCTTGCCGTCCATGAACAGTGGTGTCTTGCCATTTATTTAGGCCTTTAATTTCTTTTAGCAGTTTTTTTTTTTTTACAGTGTACAAGTCCTTCACCATCATGATTAAATTTATTACTAAATATTTTGTTCTTTTAGATAATGCTAAGATTTAAAGTCACTAGACAGCAGGATTTTCTGTTTTATGCCTCCAATTTTATAGACAGATTTTCTCTAGTTTTTGAAAAATTGCTATTTCCTTTCTTATTTAATTTTGTCTAAGAAAGCTTATATGGTTCCAAAGTCAAAATGATAAAATTGGGTGTGTTCCAGTCTACTATCCTTATATAAACCAACCCCTGTTCTCTCTCTCCAGTCATAAGTAAGTTTTATAAATTTTGTTCATTCTCCATTTCAAGAATCATATTCTTGCTCTCCATTTCTTTCTTATACAAAACGTAGCATAGAATATATATTTTTCTGAACCTTGGTTTTTTCTTAATATCTCCTGGAGGTCACTTCTTGACAGCATATAGAACTTTTCCATTTCTTTTTTTTCTCAGGTCCACCATGCTTCATTTTATGGATGCACCATAGTTTATTTACCAGTCCCTTACTAATGGACATTTGGGTTGTTTACAGTCTTTTGCCACTACAACTAGAGATACAAAGATTAGTCTTGCACATATGTTATTTCATGTTTTTACCAGTTACTACAAAGGGCTTTTAAATACATTAACTCATTTAAGCCCCACAACAACCATCAAGGAGAATTTGTACCATTTTATAGATGAAGAAACAGACGCTGAAACAGGTTAACTAGCTTTTCCAAGAACACTTGGCATCTGACATCCAGGCCTCACGGGCTCTAGACGCAGTATAATTTCCATAACACCACCCTGCTCCCCTGGGCCCTTGCTACACATTTCATCTGTGATTAGTTGCCAGAGTTGACTCTCTTCATGAGCTCTCACGTCAGTTTCTTCTTTTCTATTCATGTACACTGGCTTTCTTTACCTCTTAGTCAATTCATTTCTCTCTGCCTTCAGTGTCTCTTGCCTCCACCCCAACCCACCAGATGAGTCTTCTTAAGGCATCACTTTGGTCGTAACTCTCCCCTGCTCCAAGACCTTTGAATGTTCCTGTTTGCCTGGAGAATCAAGTCAAAATGCTGCTGCAGCATCACGTGTGCTGTGGCCAGAACCCTCCTCCCTTTCTGCCCTCATTTCTTTCTATCACCTTCAGAAAGGCCCACTGCAAATTGGCCTAATGGCCATTCCCGAAACTTTCCTAATGCTTTCCTTTCTCTAGGCCTTGACTTGCTGTTTCTTTTCTTTTGCTACTTAGAATGCCTTTCCCACTAACCCACCACCCATTTTGAAATTCTTTCTATCTTAAATACACAATTCAAATTCACATTCCTTCAGAAACTTCCCTGCTTGCTGTTAAACGAATTAGGACAGGACTTCCATTCACAGGCACCCTTCTATCACTGCAATATCTAGCACAGTGTTCTGAACAGAGCAAAGGTACAACAGATGTGTAAAATGCTTTGGTTGAATGACTATTCAGATTGGAAAACAGCTATCCATACAAATGTATGCAGCTAGATTCCAAAATCAAAGATACGTGCACACATATACATGTAACCCCATAACTTTATTACAAAACAAAGAGAAGACCATCCCAAACTTTGACAGTACCATGGAATTTTCCAGTCTTTAAGTTAACAGAAATAAAGGGTAACTGAAGTAATAGAATTTCATAATTTTAGAATTTATATTGATAATGTAGTCTACTGAATTAAGAATTTTAAGAATTAAGACAGTAAATGGCAATGTCTCATTGAGATTTAAAAGTGCATTTGCTTACTTACAATATAAATACAGACCCTCAAGGATACATAGAGCTTTGTATCAGAAACCAGATTCATAACTGGACTTTCTGTTTGTTAGGTAAACAAATCCAAAAGCAATAATGTCCTGAAATGTGGGATGAAACCCCAATAGAAACTCTATGTGACCACACAGAGGCTCTTTCAATAAAATATGGCCTGTACAAATTCTATATTCAGTGATATTCATTTTGATCTGCTGATGTTTCTATGGAGGATACTTCTGCCAGTTGTGATCTCTTTTCATATAACATTCTAGCTCTCCACTCCCATTCATATAATTTAGAATGTGGTTCCCACTTTTTCATCACATGTTGCTATTGGATCATGGGCAAGTCAAACATTTTAAATACTACAGGGAGGTTAGGAGAGTGAATTATGCAGGTTGGAAAGTATCTAAGAAAATAAATAAACTCTCCTGTTCTATCTTCTTATATTTTTGCTTTCTTTTCATCTTGCCCTATATAAGATTTTTTGGGTATCCTATGTATGTATAATAGCACCTACAACATCTTTCCATTTTAGCACAAGATACTGAGAGTCAAAAAAGTAAATACTTAAGGAACCCTGAGACACACACAGTGAAATAAATGAGAGCTGCTATTTCTTTTAGCTCTGCTCTCCTGTTCTTTATTCTTTTTTTTATAAAAAAGGTGAAATCCTCCATTTCTCAATCCTCAGCTTCTCATTCAATAAGTGAAATGACTGAAGGTCACTTAAAGGAAATTAACCTAATGAATCTGTTAAGTGTACACACAGAAGGTCAGAGTATGAGCAATAGATTAGTGAGATACAACTACAGAAGTTTACAGATAGCTTTGTTGTACAGTAAGTACCACTGTGTATTACATAGCAACGAGCCATAAGTACTAATTTTAAAGTCATACAAGCATAAACGGTCATTCAAAATCAGGTATAAATATGACAAGAAAAAAATAATATGGAAAACTTTAGAAATGCTGAAATGACACTATTTCTTGGGCCAAACTATTCTGACCAATTAGTTTTAGTACTCCAACAACAAAAAAAATGTGACAACAAGAAAATTTTGGAATATAGAAATTTTAAATAAACATAACCTATGCAAAATGAGTTTCCTTCTTTCAGTCTTTCATTTTATAGATCTGAAAAAAGAAATCTAGGCCATTAATTCACAATTCAGGAAAACACTTTTCCACGCAGTCTAACTCCAAAAATAACTATTATGTGGTATCAGTTTCTCTCTTCCTCTCTTTCTCCTTCTTTTTTTTCTTTATTGAAAAGGTAGAATGACCCTCATGTAACTGAGTCTTCCCTGGAAAGCTTTTGTGCTAGCATTTGCACCTAGCTGCTTCATAAGCTATGTTAACCCATCTCTGGAAATCATGTAAAATTGGTGTTCTAAGGCTATTTATGATTTGAGGGTACCTGCAACACACTACTGATATGAACATTTGCATATTTAACCAATATATTTTTAACCAAGATAGAATCCTTTAAACCATGACTTGAGAAAGTAAAATTATAATACAATAGTTTTCCCACTGAACTACAGAGTACTTTTTCCATTGATAAATACACCACTTTCCAAAGATATATGTTAATTGCAAATAGTAATAGTAGAGTATTCATTAACCCATCAGAACAAGTCACCTTATTTTCAAAATAATATCTTAACCTTAATATCAAGTATATCAATGTACTAACTGAAATGCTTGATACTTTATAAAACATTTTATATAACAAGTGTTGTAAGAAGTTACCAGTAAAACTTATCCATTAAAAGAGATCTATTAAAAGTTATCATTAGTGATTTTTTAAAATGCAGTTTTATTGAGATATATTATATAGTCATATAACATATAATCATCCAAATTGTACAATCAGTGGTTCACAGTATCATCATTTAGCTGTGCATTCATCATCACAATAGATTTTCGAGGGGGAGTGGATATGGGATGTTTTGGGTGTTCTTATCTTTAGTGATTTTAAGTAACAACTTATCAAAAAAATTCACTTCATGTTCACTTATATTAGCTCTTTAGCAGAGGAATTTAATTCTAGAATAAATACAGTATCTTCTGAATATAGTCAACAAGCAACGAAGCCAGAGCCCACAGCTAGAGGATTTCAGACCTGGCAGAAGGAAGACTCTATTATACTGCATGGATCTCTTCTCTGTGCTCAAAATATCTACTGATATTTTTCATCTATGCTTGACTTTGAAGATGGCTGTACTGTTTCAATCCCCTTTCAGTGTAGCAAAGCATATTCATTAAACAAAACCGTTAGTTCACGTTTAAAAGCAGCTGAAAATCTTCTAGCTGCTTTAGGCTCTAATTATCAGAAGACTCGGCTATCTACGAGCTTCAAGCTCTCAAATATCCGAAACCCCTAGAACTCATCATAAAAATACAGGCTCTTGGTTTTGAAAAATATTCAAAATGCACTGCACATGTACAGATTTCTTGATTGTCAAAGAAGATAACAGTCTCGATCACAGAGGTGTCTGCATGTTGCGCTTGGATTTCAGTGATCTTTGCCTTTGCAAATTCCATTTTTCACAGTTTTGGGTAGCCTCTGACCTTTGGTATAAGCACGGTACCAAAAATGGAGAAAAAGCAGCAGAAAAATGCACCCATAACTCAGTATGATGTACAGAAATATTGGAAACTGGTATTTGCAATCTTCCATGAAAAAGAATTGGCCTATGTGGATAGTGACAATGACAAACTGAACCTAAAAGATAACAAGAGAGAGAAAAAATTGTTAGGATATGGCAAGTCATATTGGAACAATTATTTAATGTTTTCTTTGCCCACCCACTTACATTTAAGCACGCTCCAACTGTATCCAGGCTACTGCTGGGGAGGGAATATGACCTTTAAATCTAGCCTTGCTCAGAGAGAAAACAAGTGGCCTGGTGTGAAAATTCAGATGAGAGTTTGGAATCACTACTCAATCATGCCTAACTGCACAACCACGGGGCCCTATGTAAGTTTTCTCTGAAACTATGCTATAGCAGCCTTTCTCCTACTCAGAGAACCAAGAGAGTAGGTTTCCTTTGGAAGTACTAACTTGAGTCTTTGCCTCTGATGAAATGCACATGGGACCACTAAATTATGTCTTAACATTTCCAGGAAGGTTTTGATTTCAAGCATAATGTCTTTTGTTAGACCAGCTATCTCAATCTTTGGAAAAGAAAGGCACGTTAATTAGAGGTCCTCTAATTTTGGAGGAGCCAAAGCATCCCCAACTCTTCATATCTGCCACTTGTCCTCCATAGTCATAGGTAAAAATATGCCCTATTTGCCAACTGCACCGAAGAATCTTCAAGGAGCAAGACAGTAATTATACTCAAGGTTCTCTGCATACCAGAGCCTTCTAAAAAGTACCAACTCAGATAGTCTCTAGGCTAATGCTCAGATATTTTTGGACATCTTTCATCTTCTGATTAAAATGCAAAATGTGTCCTGTGAAAATGTTGGAAAAGTAAAAAGCCATAAAGAAATAAGTAACAATTACTTATAATTCATCCAGGGATAACAAGGTTTAACATTTTCACATAGTTCTTTTTTATTGTTTTATCAAGTTCAAATTTCTTTGCATTATCTCAATGACTTTTTTAAAAATAAACTTTTAATTTCAAAATAACTTACAGAAAAATTGCAAAAATAATAATGCAAAAACATTACAGAGCCTATTAGAAAATGAAAGTGGTGGTAGAAAGTGCTTCAGAGTTCTGTTCCCCCACAGAATCTTTGAACAACTAGCAAAAACTGGCAGAGCCATTGTTTTCAAAACTGGAAAGCTGTTAAAAGGTTGTAGTAACTGGGCAAGAGCCGAATCAAGAAAACAAAGCTTGAAAAAAGTTAGGCAAAACTCATGGTGCCCTTCTTATCCTCTCCCCCATTCACTCCCTGACAAGTGAGGTGCCAGGCTGAGCACCCACTGTGGGTACCTGGTCCTGTTCCAGAGTGAGCAAAGTAACCCCTATGTGCACACTGGGATTCCTGTATGTCAGTACCAATCTTTCAGGAGGAAGACTGAAACACCAAACCAAGAAACTTAGTTTGAGCTCACCCTCCCAGAACTTGTTCTGCAGGCAGAGAAGCAGTTGTAGACAGCTACAGCATGTAAGAAATAATTAGGCTAAAGTGGTAAGGAGCAAAGTTCTACATTAAGTCCTACAATAGAGCACCCAAGAGGCGGTGACAGTCTATGTCACAGGGAATAGAGTGGACATTTTAATTCCTGTAAATGGGGGAATTCCTAAGGTCATTAGTAAGCACAAATCCAGGGCAAGGGCAGGTTCCCCTCAGGCTCAGATAAGCCGCAGAGGATCCTGTACTTTGCATTCACCTTGGGCACATGTTCTTGATAGGAGAACAAAGCTCTTAAGGACACTATCAGCTAAAGTAAGCCAATTTGCAAAGACTGTGAAAGGTGCTTTTTGCTTTGGTTGGTTTGTTTTTGCTAGTTCCTGGCACTCAAGGAAATCTCCATCATATCACTAGCTGGATAAAAACTTAAGGGCAGACATCTCAGAAACTAAATCCCAAAGTTAAAATATTAAAATATACAGTGTGGGCGGGCAATGGTAACTCAGTGGCAGAGTTCTTGCCTGTCATGTCAGAGACCCAGGTTCAATTCCTAGTACCTGCCCACGCAAAAAAAAAAAAAAAGTACAGTGTATAACAAAAAAATTATAAGACAAACAAACAGAAAATGATGCTCCATCCAAAGAAACTACCTAATAATGAAAAAACCATCAATGAACAAAACCAGATAGTGTACATACCAGACACAGACTTTAAAAAAATTATCCTCAATATGCTAAACTAGATAAAGGATAATGTAGAGAAAGAACTAAAGGACATGAGGAAGACAGTGAATGAACACTATAAGAATATCATTTTAGAGAAAGAAATTTTAAAAAGAAACCAAACAGAATTACTGGAGGTGAAGACCACAATAAGGGAAAAGAAAAATTTCCCATAGGATTTCAATAGCAGATTGAAAGATTCAAAGGCAGAAGAAAGAATCAGTGATCTCAAAGACTAGACAAGTGAAATGATACAGGCTGAGGAGAAGAAAGAAAATAGAATTTTAAAAAGTGAACAAAGCCTAAGAGACCAGTGGGATGACATCAAACATACCAATATACAAATTATGGCAGTCCCAGAAAGAGGAGAAAAAGAGAAAGGGGTAGAAGGAATATTCAGAGAAATAATGGCAGAAAATTGCCCAGATTTAAAGAAAGACATGAATATGTATATTCAAGATGCACAATGAACCCCAAATAGTATAAACTCAGAGAACCATACCCACACACAGAGAATCAAACTGTCCAATGAAAGGACAAGGAGAGAGTTCTGAAAGCTGCAAGAGAAAAGCAACAAGTTATATATAAAGTCCCAGTAAGAATAAATGCTAATTTGCCATCAGAAATCACAGAGGCAAGAAGGCAGTAGTACAAAATATTTTAAGTGCTGAAAGAAGACAATTGACAACCAAGAATTTTACATCTGGCAAGACTTTCTTTGAAAAATGAGGGACAAGGGTGGGCCATGGTGGCTCAGCAGGCAGAGTTCTCCCCTGCCATGCCAGGAGACCCAGGTTCGATTCCTGGTGCCTGCCCAAGAAGAAAAAAAAGTGAATCAGTATGATTCCTCAAATGGTTAAAAAAAAAAAAAATTTAAAAAAAAGCTAACCTGTACTCCCTCCTACCAATCCAGTACTTTTCTATATCTAAATACAATTTGCCCGTCAGTAGCAAGGACTTGGGGTCATTTTCAGAGAGATGCCCACAAACAAGATGGTCTGACTGTAAATGCCCAGATTTTTTAAGCATTCATAATGCATTGTCAAAAACTTTTTTCCATTAAAATGTCATGCTGATTCAAAAAAAATGAGGGACAAGGGCAGGCCATGGTGGCTCAGTGGCAGAATTCTCGCCTGCCATGCTGGAGACCCAGGTTCAATTCCTGGTGCCTGCCCGTGCAAATGTGAGGGACAGATTAAGACATTTCCATATAAACAAAAGCTGAAGGAGTTCATCACCACTAGACTTACCCTAGAAGTAAGGCTAAATGGAGTTTTTCAGAATGAAAGGAAAGGATAGCAGACAGTGGATCGGAACGACATAAAGAAATAAAGACCTCCAGTAAAGGTAACTATATAGGTAATTGCAAATGACAAAAATAATATTACATTGCATCTTTTGGTTTATAACTCCACTTTTTACTTCTAACAGGTGCTAAAATGCAACTGTATAAAAAGTAATGATAAATCTATGGTTTGGGACATGCAACGCATAAAGATATATTTGTAACAATAGAACAAAAAGGTGGGGGACAGAAGGGTATAGGAAGAGTGTATGTGATGCTACTGAAGTATTAAATCAAACATGATTTTTATATATTAATGATATTAAATTTAAGTCCCATCATAACTATAAAGAAAATATATGAAAAAAGATACACTGTACAGAAAGAAATGAGAACAGGCTTAAAATGATATTATACAAAAAATCAAATAAATATGAAAGTAGGCATTAACAGAGGAATTGTGGGACAAAGAAGGTATAAGATTCACAAAAAGAATACAGCAAAATAGCAGAAGAAAGTCCTGCATTATCACTGGTTACTTTAAATGTAAATGGAATAAACTCTCCAGTCAAAGGTAGAGATTACTAGAATGAATTTTACAAAGCACAGTTCAACTATATGCTGTTTACAAGAAACTCACCTTAAATTCAAGGATCCAAGTAAGTTAAACGTGAAAGAATGGGAGAAGGAAGATGACAGCATAGGGTGTTGAAGGGCAGCTAGTAAATAACCATCCTCCAAGACAGCTAATAAATAACCATAACTGTCCTGAAACTGTTTGGGGGACTTTAGAAATCAGATGAACATCATACACCAACCAGAAACATGTGCAGAGAGACTGATGAATCGTAGCAAAGGTGCCCTAAGTCTTTTCACACTGTGGAGGTTGGTGCCCTTCCCAATTGGCACAGCAGGCTGACTCGGAGGCACTGCGTGGTGGGAAACAGAAGCCCTTTCTCCTACTAGTAAGGAAGGGGAACTCAAACAGGCACCAACTGCAGATTTGATTAGTGAATTCAGACTGCTGAATACCAGCTTCAAGCACAGATAAATTTACCACACAATCAAGAAAGAAACTGGAAGTTCTGTTTCAGCCTGGTTCCCAGCAGGTTAAGAAGTAGGCTGGATGAAGAAAACAGAGACTTCTGGAGTAGGTTGAGCTCATAGTGTTAGAAAAGGGCTGTGCCCCCCAAAAAGGGGCACATAGAATTGGGTACCAACTCTGTCTCTTGACTGGCAAACCCAGGATGCTGGGGAACAGTTAGAGAACAGCTACTTTTTCTTTTTTTGTTTTTAAGTGGCCAGCAGACTCCATTTTCAGCCCTGGCCCAGGAAGGGTTGGAAGTAGACTTGATTGAGAGACAAAGTAACTAATCAGGTGGTAGAAATAGTTCCCAAAGGGTAAATGTTCCCCAAGATACTGGGGGCAGGTCCAGTGAAAGTGGAGGCTGTCATTCAGAGAATTTAGATCTCAGGGGCTGGGATATCACCATAGTTTCAATCTGCGAAAGCAGAGCCCAGTCTCTTTTGAAAACACTGTCAGGGATGCAAGTGGTGCTGTAGAGTCTCTATAACTTTGCCAGCCTGCAGGGAACAGGGGACTGAAGAGTTGGCTCCCCAAGAAAAGACAGGCAAAGCCCAGCACAGGGGGTAGCTGTTACTCAGAGAATACAGACCCCAGGGGCTGGGAAAACAGCAACAGTTTCAAAACAACCTCCACTCCTCCACCCCATATCTTGTCAAGGAAGAAATTACAAGAGAAATCAACAAATATCTCTAGCAAGTGAAAATGAAAAAACAATATATCAAAACTTATAGGATGCAGTAAAGGCAGTGCTGAGAGGGAAATGTATTGCCCTACACATGTGTATTAAAAAAGAAGAGCGAGCAAAAATTGAGGACTTAACTGTATACTTGGAGGAACTAGAAAAAGGACAGCAAGCCAATGCCAAAGCAAACAGAAGGAAAGAATTTAAAGATTAGAGCAGAAATAAATGAAATAGAGAACATAAAAACAACAGAGAATCAACAAAACCAGAAGTTGGTTCTTCGAGAAAAGCAATAAAATCAATAGACCCTTAGCTAGACTGACAAAGAAAATAAGAGAGAGGATGCAAATAAATCAAATCAGGGGGGACATAACTACCAACCCCACAGAAATAAAAGAGATAATGAGAGAATACTATGTGCAACTTTATACCAACAAACCAGAGAAACTAAGATGTAATGGACAATTTCCTAGAATTACTTGAACAACCTACACTGACCCCAGAAGAAATAAACAACCTGACAAACCAATCACAAGAAATTAAATCAGTCTTCAAAAATCTCCCAAGAAAGAACAAAGAAATTATCTAAAATTGAGAATGTTGATAGACTGTGGACTTGGGCCCTCTACATCATGCCTAATGAATGCAGGTGTCTGAAGGATACACTGACTGAGAAGTAGATTTGTGAACCATGGTATATACATATGATCAACTATTGTGCTGCTAGAAAAATATGCTTTCACAAAAACAAAAAAGAAAGAAAGAAAGAAAGTCGATTGTGAAGATAAATAAAAATTTAAGCCTTCTAGCCTCCTATATTCTGGAGCAGCTAAAAGGAAAAATGTAAGAGGATTGTATGGCAGCCCATGACAGACTCTGGGATCTGTCCTGTAACTACTTATTGAAGAGTGCTTTGAAAACTATTGCTTTTTTATTTCTTTGTTTTGTATATGTTACACTATACAATAAAAAAGTTAAAAAAAGAAAGAAAACAGGGGCCTAGTTGTAAGCTTTTATAGCAGTCACATTTAATCCAGAGATAATTATTATTTCTGGATTTTGAGAGGGTGCTTTCTATATGTATAACCAGGTATTTAGAGATAAGAACAAAGCCAGTCATGTTGGGATTAAAGTAATTCAGACACGGGTAAGGAAGACATTGTCTATATCCTAAAACCTCACCTACTCTTTGAGATCAAAGGAAAAGAGGTTTATTTTGTTCTGAACCTACATTTTCTGTAGCACATAATCTAACTCAATCTGTCTGGATAGATTATTTAAACAATCCAAACACAGGGAGCCCAGAATAAGAATAAGGGCCTTTAATCCCATATAGCTTAATGTAATGCCTGGATATATCCTAGAATATATTAAGCAGGTAATCAAAAAGTATTGGCAAGGTCCCTTGAGGGATGGGAGAAAAATTATGGAACTATTAAACTTTACCATCAAGGAATCCCTTGACACTGTGTCAAACATTAGGGACACCCAAATCAAAAGATCAAGCCCTTGATCTTGAGGGTTGCTCTTGTGAAGCTTACGTATGTAGCAGAGAAGCTTTGTCTACGTATAGGTATGCCTAAGAGTTACTTCTGGAGGACCTCTTTCGTTGTTCAGATGTGCTCACTCTCTCTAAGCCCAATTCTACAAGTGAAATCATTGCCCTCCCTTCCCTATGTGGGATATGGCATCCAGGGTGAAAATCTCTCTGGTGGCAAGGGACATGACTCCCAGAAAGAGTCTGGCTCTGGCACCGAGAGATCAACAATGCCACCCTGATCAAAAGGAGGAAAAGAAAGTGTAACAAATAAGGTATAAGTGGCTGAGAGAGTTCAAATAGAGTCAAGAAGCTACTCTGAAGGTCACTCTTATGCAAGCTTCAGTTAGGCATTACTATCTATGATAACCTGCCAAACCCTAAACAAAACCATTCCAGCCAATCCTAAAGAACACCTAGGGCATTATATAAGTCTCTACAAAGGTTCCACGCACTAGGGTAACTTTCCAGAAAACTACAACCTCCAGATGGGTCCTGGATAAGATAAGTCCTAAAATGCAGAGGGGCCAGTCTCTCCAGAACATCACCTAGAACCATCTCCCTACCCCATATTATTGACAGCCTTTTCCAACATGAAAAATTTAGAATGGCCATAGCCCAAAAATCCCTGAAGAATGGGAGAAAGATCAAAGGTGTTGGTGAAGTTATACAGAGAAGGTAGGGTTTAACAAACAAGTATGTTTGCTGAATCATTATATTGATATTTCTCTTAGTCTCCAGTATCTTAGAGCAGCTAAAAGTAAAAACCTAAAATTGTGGGACTGTAACCCATACCAAACTCTGAAATCAGTTCTACAATTAATGTGGTGATGTGCTTTGAAATTTATTGCTTTTTAGATAACATAAATATTATTCTTCACAAAAAAGAAAAAAAATCCATTGTGATGATAAAAAAAAAAATTAGTCCTTCTAGTCTCCAATTTTCTGGAGCAACTAGAAGGAAAACTCTGAGATGAAGGAATGGTAGCCCATGACAAACTCTGGGATCTGTCTTGTGACTACTTGTTGAAGAGTGCTTTGAATACTATTGTTTTTTCTTCTTTGCTTTGTATACATGTTATATTATACAATAAAAAAAAGTACAAAAAAAAAAAATCTCCCAAGAAAGAAAAGTCCAGGACCAGATGGCTTCACATGTGAATTCTATCAAACATTCTAGGAAGAATTAGTATCAGTTTTGCTCAAACTCTTCAAGACAGGTTATTCTTACGCATTAAGTAGATATCACCTTGTTAACTAA
>PVIY010053356.1:0-14722 GCA_004026745.1 Myrmecophaga tridactyla | reverse complement strand
TATGGCACCTGCCAACTCAGCATGGGGGTGGCCAGACTGGAGGGACTCCAGGATTTGGCAACTGGTTGACAGAGGGCATGCCCTCTCAGCCTGAATCTCTTACTTTCTTGGAGATCTGTTGGTCTGCAGGAATCTGGGATGTGCTGTCAGGACTCTGCCACATGCTCTGTTTGGATCATCAGGGATGCAGTGATAATTTTCAGAAATTCTGTTTTCTTCCTCAATTAATTTCTGTGCCATGTATGCATTTTCTTTTCTCAAATCATAGAGTTTTCTCTCAGCGAACAGAACTCTTATGCCCATTTCATGAGCTTTACTCTCCTGGGATACCAGGCAGCTTTGGCGATACCCAGTAATCCTATTGAATTATTCGGAAGTAATCTCCGCTTGCATTTTTAAAGTTTTCAGCTCTTCACATCCATTGCTGATATTTTTATTTGGTTTGGAAAAATCTGCCTGTATGTTTATGGGATAAATTCTCTCTAAATTGAACATTGTGTAAACATGTGCTTATTTTTCTCGATGAAGTTTGGGATGTACTTGATGTTCCTGCTGGAGCTGTTGTCTCTCCCTTTCCAGTTGGGCGATTTCTGACTGGAGCAAGATTTTTTCAGTTTGGGATCCTTCCAAGCGATTGTTAAGTTCCTTAATTATTTTCATTTCTTCTTTTAACTTCATGTACATTTGTTTGCTTTGTTCTTGGAGAGTTTGTATGTAACAATTTACCCTCAGTCCATCAACCAACAGTCCTTTGGGCTGTTCATCTCTGGGTTGTCCATTTTCTGATGTCTTCACTGTATCCCATTCTCTGTTCCCCAGATCCATATTGTGTCCCTCAAGAACAGCAGCCGAATCACTCATCTTTAGCAGGTGCTCACCTGAAGGCATGACCTGATCCACTTTGTTACTAACAACTGGCTCCATTGGCAGTTTACAGTTTTCTGAGATATTTTTTCTTTAGCAAGTTTGCTGACTCCTTCCTTGCATTTTTGAGATGCCTGTGAAAAGAGTCTTCTTCTTTCAAGTCTGGAATTTTCCTCCAAAATTCCTTTTATTCCTTTGTTAAGCTGTTCTGTGTTCTTTTGAGGGATTTTGAAGGATGATTTGGTTGGAGGTACTTGATGTTGGATTTCCTTTTTTGAGTCTTCTAGGGAAGCAGTATTGCTTGCCATGTCAGCCTTCGTCTGAACTTCTTGCAGTTAGATGTCTTTCCTTTTGACAATTTTCCATATGTAATGACCTTAAATCCAGATAGAGAGTTGTTACTTTCCAGTTCTTTATTCATGGTCTTCACGTTTACAATTTCTGATCCTTCTTTCTTGAGTTCAGTTTCTCTTATAGTTGGTTGATGATCTCCAGTCACTCTTTCAAGGTGGTGAAACTGGTTAAAAATTCAATGTGTCTCCTGTATAAGAACAGAAATATGAGCCACCAGTTTCTTCTCTCTCCTTGCATAGGAATAATTTCTGTAATAAAAGCTTCCAGCATGAAGAAACAAGCCACCATCTCCCACAGCATTCTTTGGACCCCTAGTCTTGGTTCAAATTATTATAGCAGTGATGCCAGGAACAGGACTGTCCTGAGCCTCATGGCTATCCACAGACCCTCTAAGTCTCCCAAGTCCTCTGCTGAGTCCCCTCAGAAAGACAGGAAACTGTCACCACACCAGCTAGACCACCACAGAGAAGTTTGCCCGGATCACACACCTCCTGGGAACCAAGCAGACCTCATGGGGAGGGGCAGGATAAACAGTGCCTCCTTCTTTCCACAGAACTGACCCACAAAATCATTGATTGCATCACATGGCCCAGGGAAAATGGACCAACTCTGTAGGCCAAGTGGGATTATCTGTTGGATGGCCACACTACAACCCTCCTGGCTGCACTGTAAAATCAGGAGATAAATGACTTCCCATACCTGTAACCTTATGGGTGTCTGGTTGTGATGCTTCAAGTTGGGGAATTTCAAGTCCCCTGCAGTGGCCACAGCTACTAATTCTCTTAAATAAACTTTTCGTTCCCTGGCCTTATTGACCTCATCCAGCCAGTGGTTATCAGAAAGACTATGATTCCCAGTGGCCTCCTTGTTTTGTGTCTGAATGACCTTGAGTATGTGATGCATAATACAGGGTTTATGAGGGATCCTACATAGGGTTTTAAATCACTACACTAATTTCACCTTTAAAAAACAGGAAGAAACATCAGAAGTTTCAAGGATTCATATTTTAAGTGTGTGCAGTGTAATAGTATGATCCTTGGATTCTGTTGCATTTTTTCTTTTCTAACTATTCACATAAGAGCTACATTGACCACAATGGTTGGTGGCTCTCCTCTGACACTTCTGCAAGTGTATTTTTTCAGTGTGGTAATTTGAAATTGCTTTATATCTACATGACAGTTGCAAAAATAATAGAAACCCTATTGAGTGAATGCAAGCATGTTTCCACACCCCAGGTCCCTAGACCCAGATCTACCTAATTTATTACTTTACCTTATTCACCCTACCATTATTTCTCATCTATCTGTCTGTCTGTTTCTGTCTGTCTTTCTATGTTCCTATCCATCTATACTGTAAACTTTTGAAAGGAAGCTGTACACAGAATCCTTGAAAACAACACTTCCATGTATATTTCCTACAAACAATTTTATTCACTTACGAATATCATAAGTTGAGTGTAGTTATGAAGTTCTGGAAACATAATATTGATATAACTTCACACTCTAATTCTGATTCTAATGTCCTAATGTTCTTTTGAGCCTTTTCTCCCCTATTCTTATCCCATGCAGTATCATGCATTATTGTTACTTGTCATTATCTTTCTGCTTTCTCTTTCATTTTTTTTCTAATTGTGGAGAAATATAGACAACATGTATCTTCCCATACTAAACCTTCCTGAGATGACTATTCAGTTGGATTAATCACATTCACATTGCTGCTGTGTCTTTACCACTATCCATTGCTAGAAATTTTCCTTCACCTCAAACAGAAACCGTACACTCCTTTTGCCTTAACTCCTGTTGCCTCTGTATCCCACACTTTGTAACCTGAAATCTACTTTCTGTTTCTAAATTTTGTATAATATTTGTTGTTTACTTTGTGGTTACCATGAGACTTAAGTTTAATATCTTAAATATATAAAAATCTTGTATGCTTGGATACCCACTTAACACCTTCAATATAATACATAACCCATGTTCTTAAACCACTCCATCTTCCCACCTTTATGTAGTTCTTCAAACAGATATCATAATTACTCATTGTGATCCCCAACTTTTAATTTATCATTACATTTTATGCACTTACCTTTTACATTATTTAGGAAATAAAATGTGAAGAAGTGGAGTTATATTTCAAAAATATCATTGAATTAGTATTTATATCATCCCATGTCATCTTTACAGAGACGTTTTTCATATGGCTTCAGTAATGTGCCTAGTGTTGTTTCTTTTCAATCTGTTGAACTCTCATGAGCACTTCTGGTGGAGAAAACCTACTTGTTGTGGATTCTCTCAGCTTTTGGTGATTTGGGAGTTTTTTGATTCTTCCCTCATTTTTTAAGGACGGTTGTGCCATGCACAAAATTCTTGTTTGGAATTTTTTTGCATTCAGCAATTTTAATGTCTTCCCATCGCTTCCTTTTTCCATGCTTTTCCAATGAGAAATTATCGTGTATTCTTCTTCCGATTCCCTTGTATGTAGCTTACTACTTCTCTCTTTTGACTTTCAGAATTCTACACTTCTTATTTTCGGTAGTGTGATCTTAATATGGCACATTTGGGTTTATTGGGGTTTCTCCTATTTTGAATTTGTTGAGCATCTTGCATGTGTAAATTCATGTCTTTCATTAGATTTGGGAAATTAGCAGCCATTATATGGTTCAGTATTCTCTTTGCCCTTTATTTCATTTCTTTCTGGAATGCCTACTAGGTGTACATTGGTTTAGTTGGTGCTGTCCTGTAGGTTTCTTAGAGTCTTCTAACTTTGCTTCATTCCCTCCTCTTTCTAGTTCATAGACTGGTTCACTTCAATTGTCTTATTTCAAGTTCACTGATTTTTTCTATTGCCAGATCCATTCTTTTATAAATTTATTAATACCATTTTATTGAAATGTATTCACAAATCATATATCCACCCAAAGTGTACAGTTAGTGCCTCATAGTATTATCACATAGTTAGGCATTTGTCACCGCAATCATCTTTAGAATATTTTCATTGCTCCCAGAAACAAAGAAAAGAGAATTCCAAAATATACTCTGCTTCATCACTCCCCCATCACTGATCCGTAGCATTGATACAGTATATTTCTTACGGTTTATGAAACTATAATAATGTTAACTGTAGACTATAGCTTGTAGTACATGTGTTTTTTCCAAAGTACCTCTCTATAATTAACTCCTTGGAAGAGTTTCATACATTATTTCTAGTTCATACAGGAAATATTGTATTTGTACTGTTAATCATGTTTATTGTTCACCACAATATTTACTGAGTTATGCATTTCAATGTTATAACATGTGGGTTCCTTCTTTTGACATATATGAGTTTTATCAGCCATACGTTCACATTGTTCAGCCCTAATAATTATACTCATGATCATGTGCTACCACCAACTCTATTTCTCCTCATTTAAATTCAACCTAGTTAAAAATTCTACATAACCTACCAATCACTCCCCAATCCCTACCCTCATTCTATCTCCTGGTAACCTATATTCTAGACTTTAAATCTATGAGATTACTTATCATAATTAAGTTATATTAGTGGCATCATGGAATATTTATCCTTTTGTGTCTTACTTTTTTCACTCAGCGTAGTGTCTCATGGTTCTTCCTGTTGTCGAATGCTTCAGGACTTCATCCCTTCCCAATGGTGAGTAATATTCTACCACATTTTCTTTATCCACTGATTAGTCGATGGACATTTGCATGGTTTCCATCATTGGCTATTGTGAATAGTGCCAGTGTATTCCTGTGTAAATGTGTGTTCAAATACCTGCTTTCAACCTTCTGGGTATATTCTAAGTAACTGGCTTAACAAGTTGAAAGGTAACACAATACTTAGTTTTTTGAAGAACTGCTGGATGGCCTTTCACAGCCACTGTATAATTTTACATTCCCACTAGTAATGAATAAGAATTATTTTTATCCACATTATTTCCAGCATTTGTTACTTATTTATTTATTTTTGCCTGGGCAGGCACCAAGAATCAAAAGTTATTTATTTTTTAATATTGGTATAGCCTATTAGCTTTTAAATGATATCTGATTTTGATTTTGATTTGCATTTCCTAAAGAGCTAGTCAGAATGAGCCTGTTTTCATGTCCTTTTTAGCCATTTGTGTTTCCTCTTTGGAAAAAAGTCTGTTCATATCTATTGCCCATTTTTAAATAGGGTTGTTTGTTTTTTTATTGCTGAGTTGCAGTTTTCTTTCTTGTACATTCTGGACATCAATTCCTCATCAAATATGTTTTTTCCAAATATTTCCTCCCATTGAGTTAGCTGGCATTTCACCTTTTTTTTCTCATTTCTGATTTTATTTATTTGCATCTTCTCTCTTTTTGAGTTTGTCAGTCTAGCTAAGGGTTTGTCAATCTTGTTGATCTTCTCAAATAACCATCTTTCGGTTTTATTGATTCTCTCTTGGTTTTTTTTTTCTCCAAATCATTTATTTACACTTTTATCTTTGTTAGTTCTTTCCTTCTATTTTTGAGTTAGTTTGCTGTTCTTTCTTTGGTTCTTCAGATATTCTCTTAGGGCTTTTGTTTTAGCTTCTTTTTTTCCTTTTTTAAGTGTAGGCATTCAGAGTTATAAATTTCTCTCTCAGTATTGCCTTCACTGCATGCTTTGATATGTTATATTCCTGATTTTATTCATCTCCAGGTCTTTACTGACTTCCCTTGCAATTTCTTCTTTGACCCAATAATTGTTTAAGAATGTTGTTTAAGCTCTTTATATTTGTGGAAGTTTCAGTTCTTCATTCTTTTTTTTATTACCAGCATCATTTCATCATAATTGGAGAAAGTCCTTTGAATAATTTCAGTCGTTTTAAAATTATTAAGACCTATTTGTTTCCCAGCATATGACCTATCTTGGAGAATGGTCATTGAACACTTGAGAAGAATGCTTATCCTGGTGTTTTGGGTTACAACAATGCATGTGCATCTATTAGGTGTGATTCACTTATCATATTGTTTAGGTTCTGTATTTCTTTCTCAATCCTCTGTCTGGTTGCCTTTCTATAGAAGAGTGGTATGTTGAAGACTCTCAGTATTATTGTAGAAATGTCTGTAGTCCCTTTAGTTTTGCCAGTGTTTACCTCATGTATTTTGGGACTCCTTCATTGGATGCATAATCCTTGGTTTATTGCCCCTTTTATTAACATCTAGTGTCCTTCCTTGTCTCTTATGATATCATTATCTGTAATGTCTGTTTTCTCTGGTATTAGTCATAGCTACCCCAACTTTCTTTCTTGTGGTTAGTACTTGCAAAAAATATCTTTTTTCCATCCTTATAACTTTCAACCTATTTGTATTGTGTCTAAGATGAGTCTCTTGTATACAGCATATATAGGATTATAGTTTTGAATCCATTCTGCCTGTCTGTATCTTTTAATTGGGGAGTTTAAACCATTAACATTCAAAGTTATTACTGTAAAGGCAGGTCATGATTTAACCATCTTATCTTTTGGTTTTTACTATCCCATATATTTCTTTTCTCTCTTTCTTTTTATCCTTTAAATAACCTTCACTTCTCTGCCCTCTTCCAGACCTCTCTTTCCTCTCTTTTATTTCTTCAGCTGACAGAACTCTCTTTAGTATTTAATTATTTATACAAATCTCCTAAATAACTTCAATTGGTTGCCTAAAGAGATAAATAATATCAAGAAAACAGTAGACGAGCATAAAGAAGAATTTGCAAAAATGGAAAAATAACTCTTACAGAAATGGAAGTACTCTAGATCAGACTGAAAATGTACTAGATACATGCAACACCAGATCTGAAGAGGCAGAAGAAAGAATAAGAGAACAGATCAAATGAATTTGAATGCATAAAAGAACAAATGGTGAAAATGATGGAAAAATCTGAATTGGAAAACGACTAAAAACACGAAGTGCACAAATGTAAGAATCATTGGTGTCCCATAATGTGAAAAGTAAAGCGCTAGAAGGTTATTTGAGGAGTTAATTTGGGAAGCTTACCAACCCTTATAAAAGACAAATATGCCAATCGAAGATGCCCGACAAAAACCTAATAGAACAAATCTAAGCAGACCCAGTCCAACATACATACTAATCCGACTGTCAAATGCTGAAGAGAGGAGAGAGTCCTGAAACAGGAAGAGAAAAGTGAATCTCCATGTTCAAAGGAAGCCTCAGTAGACACAGTGTTGAGTACTCATCAGGTGCCATGGAGACGAGAAGGCTGAGGTGATATATTTAAGCTTCTGGAAGAGAAAAATGACCAGCCAAGAATTCTTTGTACAACAAAGCTGTTCTTCAAAAGTAGGGAGAGATTAAAATGTTTGCAGATAAACAAATGCTGAGAGAATGTTAACAAGAGACCTTCCCTACAATGCATTTCACCTTTTTGACACAGTCCTTTCAGACACTAACATATCCACATTTGAAGAGGTCCCATTCATTTATTTATTCTCTCATTGCTTGTGATTTGCATGTAAGGTCTGGAAACTACCACTTATCATTAGATCTTGAAAGTTTTTCCTACGTGGTCTTCCACGTGTCTCTATATTTGGATCTTTGATCCAATTTGAGTTAATTCCTATAGGAGGATTATGGTAGGTATCCTTTCATTCATTTGAATATAGATATCCAGTTCTCCCACCACAGTGCATTGAAGAGACTATTCTGTCCCAGAGGTGTGGACTTCGGAACCTCTTGAAAAGTTTGTTGACCATACATCCAAGGTTCTGTTTCTGAACTCTAAATTGGACTGATTGATTAATACGACTTGCTATCATCTTTATACCAGTATAAGGCTGTTTTCACCTCTGTGGCTTTAAATGCACTTTAAAGGCAAGAAGTATGAATCTTGACACTTGATTCTTCTTTTTCTTTTTTTTTTTACATGGGCAGGCACCGGGAATCGAACCCGGGTCCTCTGGCATCGCAGGCAAGCATTCCTGCCTGCTGAGCCACCGTGGCCCACCCGATTCTTCTTTTTCTTTTTCAAGACGTCTTTGGCTATCTGAGGTTCCTGTTCCTTCTACATAAATATGATAATTAGTTTTTCCATTTCAGTAAAGTAAGCTGTTGGAAATTTGCTTGGTATTACATTGAATTGGTAGATCAATTTGGGTCCTTTACATCCTTGGTTAAATATTTTCATTACATCCTTGGTTAAGTATTTTTATTGAACCTTCTCTATATTTGTCTTTGGCAGTCTTTCTAAGGTTTTACCAATTTTGCACATCTTCTCAATGAATCAAATCTTGGTTGGTTTGAGTCTCTTAGTTGCTATTGTAAATAGAATTTATTTTCCTTCATTACGTTCTTAGATAACTCACAATTAGTATGTAGTAACAGTACTGAATTTTGAATGTTGATCTTGTATCCTACACTCGTTTCTTTGTTCCAGAGTCTTTGTCTTTAGTTTGTTCAGGGCTTTCTAAGTATAAGATCATGTCATCTGCAAATAGTGAAAGTTTTACTTCTTCCTTTACAAACAGGATTCTTTTTATTCCTTTTTCTTACCTAATTGCTCTAGCTAGAATGTCTAAGACAATGCTGAATATCAGGGGTGGATGACAGTAGGAAGCCTTGACGTTTTCCCAATCGTAAAGGAAAGTAAAGTCTTTCAGTCTTTCACCATTGAATCTGATGTGAACTGAGTGTTTTTCGTATGTACACTGTATCATGTAGAGGAAGTTTCCTTCTGTTTCTTTGTTTCGGAATTTTTTCATGAAGAAAGGATACTGAATTTTGTACAATGCCTTTTCTGCAATTGAGATGATCATGTGGCTTTTCCCCTTCAATGTGTTAATCAGCGTATTACAGTAATTGATTTTCTCACATTGAAATACTTTTGCACACTTGAGATACAACACCCTTGGTCATGGAGTAAAATTATTGTAATGTGCTGTTAGTTTTCATTTGTTAGAATTTTCCTGAGGATTTTTGCATGCATATTCATTAGATATTGGTCTGTCACTTTCTTTTCTTTCAGTGCTTTTATCAGGCTTTCATAGTACAGTGACGATGGTTTCACAGAATGAGTTAGGCTGTGTTCCCTCCTCTTCTGTTTTTGGAATATTTTGATCAGCATTTGTGTTAATTCTTCTTGCATTGCTTGGTAATATTCACCTGTGAAACCATGTAGTCCTAGGCTTCTTTTGTTGGCAGGTTTTTGTTGACTGATGGATTTTCTCTAGTTGTGATTGGTTTCCTGAGGTCTTCTGTTACTTCTTGAGTTAGTGTAGGTGGTTGTCCATTTCATCTAAGTTGTCGAGGTTGTGTGCATGTAGTTGTTCATAGTGTCCTTTATGACCATTAATTAATTATTGTTTAAAAAATTTATTTGCTATCCATGGTAATGAACCCTCTCTCATTTCTGATTTTATTTATTTGCATCTTCTCTGCTTGTATCTTTTTCAGTCTAGTAAGCACTTGCCAATTTTATGGTTCTTCTCAAAGAAACAAGCCTTATTTTTATTGAGTCTCTGTATTGTGTTTTTGGTTCTCTGTTTCATTTGTGTATTTAATTTTTGTTTTTTCTCACATGGGTAGTTTTTTCCCACTGGTAATCAAACCCGGGTCTCTGGTACAGCAGGCAAGAATTCTCTCATTGAGCCACCATCGCATCACCCTGTTTCATTTGTTTTGCACTTATATTTGTTATTGCTTCCTATCTTCTTGCTTTGTGATTTGTTTGCTGTTCTTTCTCTAGTTTCTCCAGGTATTTGATTTTAACTTAGGTCTTTCATTTTAGACCTTTTCTCCTTTTAAATGTATGCATTCAGTGCTTTAAATTTCTCTTTCAGTTGGCCTTTTCTGAATCCTGTAAGTTTTCATACATTCTCTTCTCATTTGATTTACCTAGTGACATTGACTTATTTTCTTGCAAGTAAATTTGATGTACCAATTGCTTTGCAGTTGTTTAAGCTACATATATTGGTGAATTTTTTCATCCTCTGTCTGTCATTAATTTTGAGCTTCACTCCATTATGGTCAGAGAAAGTGTTTTGTATGAATTATATCTTTTGAAGTTTTCTAAGACCTCTTTTGTGCCCAGCAGATTGTCTCTGCTGGAGACTGTTACATGAATATTTGATAAGATGGCATATTCTGCTATGTTGGGTAGCAGTGTTCTATGAATGTCTGTTAGGTCAAGTTCATTGATATTATTTAGGTTCTCTGTTTCTTTATTGCTCCTCTGTTTAGATGTTCTGTCTGTTGAATTAGTGTTGTATTATTGTAGAGATGTCTATTAATCCCCTCGGTTTTGACATAGTTTGGTTCATGTGTTTTGGTGCATTTTGATTAGGTGAATAAACGTTTCTATTGTTATTTCTTCTTGGGGAGTTGCTCTTTTTTACTAATATACAGTGTTATTCTTTGTCTCATAAAATTTTGTGTTTAAACTTTATTTTGTCTATTATTAGTTTAGATAGTACAACTTTTTTCTTAGGGTCCCTGCACTGCTTAAATGAAGTATCTTTTTCTGTCTTTCCACTTTCAACATATTTGTATCTTTCCATCGAAAATGAGTCTCTAGCAACCAGTTTATTTTGTACTCCATTCTGGTTATCTGTCCTTTGATTGGAGAGTTTTAGCTATCATAATAAATGTTGTTACTGTAGAAGCAATCTTTACTTCTGCAGTTTTATCGTTGGCTTTTATTTGTCAGATCTGGTTTTCCTTATTTTTATCCTGTTACTTAGCCTGATTATCTTCATTTCTATACTCTATTCCAAGCCTCACTCTCCTGTCTTATTTTTTCCTTCAGTCACTAAAAATCCCTTTATATTTCTTGTAGGGTAAGTGTTCTAGTCTGCTAGCTTCTAGTCTGCCAAAGGGCAATATACCAAAAACAGCATGGCTTTTGAAAAGGGGAATTTAATAAGTTGTTAGTTTACAGTTCTAAGACTGAGAAAATGTCCCAGTTAAAACAAGTCTGTAGAAAATGTCCTATCTAAGGCATCCAGGAAAAGACACCTTGGTTCAAGAAGGCCAATGAAATTCAAGGTTCTTCGCTCAAGTGAGAAGGCACATGGCTAACACAGTCAGGGTTTCTCTATCAGCTGGAAGGGCACGTGGCACACATGACATCATCTGCTAGCTTTCTCTCCTGGCTTCCTGTTTCGTGAAGCTCCCCAGAAGGCATTTTCCTTCTTCATCCCCAAAGGTCACTGGCTGGTAGACTCTCTGCTTTGTGGTGCTGCAGCATTTTCTGCTCTCCCTGAATCTCTACATTCTCCAAAATGTTTCGTCCAGTAAACATTTCCATCTCCATGGAAAGAATAAAAAAGATCCACCCAACAATATTCAATCAGGATTCCAGTAAATCATTCAAGATCCACCCAAATGGGTGGAGACACCTCTCCACCTAACCCAGTTTAACAACCACTCTTGATTGAGTCACATCTCCAGGGAGATTATCTAATTACAGTTTCAAGCATACAGAATTGAATAGGGATTAGAAGGAATGGCTCCCTTTACAAATGGGATTAGAATTAAAACATTGCTTTTCTAGGGTACATACATCCTTTCAAACCAGCACAGTAGGTTTCTTGTTAACAAATTCTCTCAGATTTTCTTTATCTGTGAATATTTAAAACTTTCCCTCATTTGTAAAGGACCACTTTCCTGGGAATGAATTTCTTGTCTGGCAGTTTTTTACATTAGTATCTTAACTGTATTTTTACCTTCTTGCCTTCATGGGATCTTATATGAATTTAGCACTTATCCTACTGTGGGTGCCATTTCATGTGGTGAGTCATCTTTCACTTGCTGCTTTCAGGACCATCACCTTCTCCTTGCCATTGCACTCTGATTATTATGTGTCCTGGAGGTTTTCATTATAATTTATTCTATTTGGAGTATATTGGGCTTCTTTGATTTACATTTTTATGTTTTATAAGGTTTGGGATATTTTCAGCCATTATTTTCTCAAATACACTTTCTGACCCATTTCCTTTCTCTTCTACTTCCTAGTAGACATCTCTGATGCATGTTTTTTTGTACTTCATTTGTCAATCATTTCCTTGAGACCGTGCTCAAATTTTTCTACATTTTTCTCCATTTGTCTTTGTGTATTGAATCCGGTCACTCGGTCTTCTTGTTTGCTGATCCTTTCTTCTGCTTCTTCACTCTGCTGTTGGGTGCTTCTAGTACAATTTTTTCATTTCATCTACACTGTTTTTCATTTCCATGAGAGCTGCATTTTATACATATTCTCTCAAGGTGTTATTTACACTGTACTTGCATATTTTTTTTTTTGTCTTACAAGAACTAGTTTATATTTCTAGTGTTAATCACGGGGACACGTAGGTCTACAACCCCTTTCCATCTTGTTCATCTTCAATATGGTCCTATTGCTTATAGACTCACTAGAGAACCGCCTTCACTTATATCTCTTCCCTTACATTGAAGTTCAAACTCATTAGATTGCTCAGCTTGACATCTTTTTTTTTTCGCATGGGCAGGCATTGGGAATCGAACCCAGGTCTCCAGCATGGCATGTGAGAACTCTGCCTGCTGAGCCACCGTGAGCCACCCAGTTTGACATCTTTTTTATTTCTTAGTGTGTCTTGTAACTTTTTCCTGGACTCTGGGCATCTGAAGATGTTGGTAAGATTATTTTGAAACTTGGTTTCTGCCTCTGGTCTAAGAATTTCTTGGTGACTGTTGTTTTAGTTTTAAGGTACCAGCATGCAAAATACCAGAAATAGAATGGTTTCAAATAGGAATTTATTAAGTTGTAAGTTTACCATGCTGAGTCTGTGAAAGTGTCCAAATTGAGGCATCTAGAAAATAATACCTCAGCTCCAAAGAAAGGGTCTGTGAATTTCTGGCTTTCTCTCTTACTTGGAGCGCACACGGTGAAGTCTGCTAGGTTTCTCTCCTCATTTCATTTGGCTCTCCAGGTATGTTTTCCTTCTGTATCGCCAAAGGTCTCTGGATGTGTGGGCTCTGTTGGCCCTGTCCAAAATGGTTCCCTCATAAAGCGCTCCAGTAAGCAAACCCACCTTGAATGGTTGGAGACAAATATCCATGGAAACCACAACTGGTATCGTCGCATCTCCATGGAAAGAATAAAAAAGATCCACCCAACAATATTGAATCAGGGTGAAAGCGCATGGCTTTTCTGGGGTACACCATAGTTGCTAACAAGCACTTTCCACCCTTTGGACTACTAAAAGACATGTTCTTTTCCAATGCAAATACAAACTTTCCATTACAATATCACAAAGCCTTAACCATTTCAGTAAAAAAACAAATGCAATACAAAATCAGACACAGTACAAAGTCTTGAGAAAATCAGCTACAGCCATGGTGTGTCCTAAGGCAAAATTCTCCCCAAGCTTTGGACCTGTAAAACTTAGAAAAAGTTACCTGCTGCCAATGTACAACAGAGGATGTTCCCATTTCCACAATTAGAAGTTAGAAGGAACATAAAGGTCACTGACCCAAGCAGTCTGAAAAACCTGCAGGACAAAATCCATTAGTTTCCAAAATCTGACAGTCATTCATACTCATGGCTTTAGAAAGCAGGAGTCTCACCCTTTCCAAGGGCCTTCTCAGCAGACCAGTTCTCTCCAAACGCTGATGTGGAGTTTGAAACCTTTGGGGACACTGGGAAGACTACTTTTTTTTTTGCCTTTTCCATGTCCAGGCACTGGGGCAATATCTGGGTTCTCTGCCATCTGATGGGCACATGCTCAACCCCTCCAGAACAATGGGGTGGTAGCCTGGCTCTCTCCATCCACAAGCAATATGCTCCACCCTCTTCAAGGCCTGGGGCACAACTCTTCCAAAATACCAAGGAGGTAGGCCCATTGTGTGCCTTTGGGGCAGTCTCAACTTCTCCATATGCTTGCTTGGGTCAGCTCTCTTGCCTGATGTTTCTTGGCTTCAGACCTTAACTTCCGTGATTCCGCGTCTGAAGTTATTTTTCCTTCAGTGTGTCCTTTTTCTGTCCCTTCTTGTCTGGACTGGCAGTGGTTCTTTTTATACAGCTCCTGCAACACTCTTGTTGGTTTTCTATGCAGTAAACTGGGATCATGCCCATCATATCAAAGGATTTTCCAAAAATCTTTTCTCCATAGCTCCATCTCCAACCCTGGCTTTTTCTGAAATGGCTGATTGTTTGCCTGATGTGTTAAATCCTTACATGGGGCACTATTTTCCCTTTCTGGAAGTCCTGAATTTTCCAGACTATCAACTTCTGGTTTCTTTGTATCCAAGAGTTCAATTCTCAGTTTATCTCTTTCCTCTGGCATTCCACTATAAGCTGCAAGGAGAAACCAGGCCACAGTTTCCCCATTTAATTTGGTAATCTCTTCTGCTAAATATTCAAGTTCATGGCTTTTACAGTCTGCCTTCCTCCCAAAACCAGTAGTCAATTATGCTAGATTATCTGCCATTTAAAAACAAGGATCTCCTTCTGTCCAGTTTGTAGTAATACATGCATTGCTTCTAAGTTCTAATCAGAAATATTTTTAGAGTCCATATTTCTACTCACAATCTCTTCAAAGCATTCTAGG
>PVIY010053355.1:0-14715 GCA_004026745.1 Myrmecophaga tridactyla | reverse complement strand
CCCCCGACAAAGCACAACCCCCCCCTCCCCCAAGCTGGGGGAGAAGCGCCCCTTCCCCCTCAACCGCCCTCGGCCCCAGTCGGCCTGTCACAGTCACACAACCTGAGGACCGGGCGGCCAGGGCCAGGGCAGCCGTTACCCGCCTCAAATTGGGGTCTCCCCGGGTCAGACCGCTGGGCCGGGGCGGTCAGACCTAGGCGGGGCGTTCGGGCCTGCCCTGGGCGAGGGGGCGCAGGCAAGGGGTACATCCCCGCGGCTGCCCTCCCCCTCGCGCGCCGGCCGGTGGGCCGAGGCCGGCCTGCCCGCCATCCCCGTGCAGGCCCCGGCGCCCCCGCCGCTTGGCCTGTCCGCCTTCGGCCCAGGCGGCTCCTCGGTGCAGCGACCCGGCCCCGCCTCACCCACTCCTCGCCGCTCCGAGGGGGCAGAAAACGGGAGTAGCATGTCTGTCCTGGGCTCGGCTCCCCCGGGGGAGCTCCGGGCGGTTGGCAAGGGCGTCCACAGGTACCAGGCGCGAGAGTGGTCTCCGCGACGGCCCGGGGGCGGCGGCGGCGGCGGCGACCAGCGCGCCCACCGCAGGCCGGAGGCGCCGGGGGAGGTGGCCCGGGAAGCCCCCGCTCCTCGGCCACGCTCTGGTTTCCGCAGCGCCCGTGCCCCCGGCGGCCCGGGTGGGACGTGACCCCGCCCCCGGCGAGTCGGGGCGCCCCCCACGGAGGGGTGCGCGGGCCGCCCCCAGCCCCCGGGCCGCCCCCCGCCGCCTCGGGCCGCGGCGGGCGCTGGAGGCCCGGCGGGGATGATGTCTCCTCTGGATGCGCGCAGCTTCGCGCGAGGGTCAACTGCAGGGCAGCGGCAGCCCGAGCCGCGCCGGCCCTGCCCACGAACGGGCTCCGGCGTCTCGGCAGCCGCCCGACGGGCCGCCAGGCTCCGGACGTCGACGGAACCCGGCCGGAGGCATCAGAGCAACGCCATGCGAGCAGCTCACACGCGATCTGGGCATTTCCCCAGCCCATCTCGTGCTCTGGGCCGCGTTTAAAGTTTAAGTCCCTTGAAAGGACCGTGGCTTTGGCGTTACGTTCAGGGTTGGCACTACCAGCCTCCCTGCACCGGTGCTGAGTGGGGTCACACGTCACACAGATCTTTTCCTCCCTGCCGGGGTTCCCCACTCTTGAACCATGCAAGTGCATGGAGTGAATCATCGAACTTCCAAAAACAACCTTGAACTCTTTTTAGAAAGACTTTACAGAAAGACCGTTGAAATACCTTCTATTTCTGGCAAGGTTTAAAGGTTAGACCCCTAGGATCAAGGCACCCTGTAATCCCTAACCCTCATTATCTATTACCTCACGAGGTTTTCCTACATGCTTAAGGATATTCTCTGCTTTGTTTCACAACGTCCTTGGTAGAATTATACTCATTTTAAAGATATGGAAAGGTTAAACGGCTTGCATAATTAGTCCATCAGAGAGAGGAGTCCAGTGGTCTCCTATAGCAAACCAAAGCATCTCACAACAACGACAAAAAAGGACAGTTTGTTCATCTGGCATCGGTTCGGTTGCATTCCAGTCACTGGGAAATATTCTTTATTCTGATAGCAGTTTTGTTCAAACTTCTTAGATTTTTCAGAGCATTGATACAAAGAAGGAATCGCCTAAGTTTTATCAGGTCTGAAGCCCTCTTTTAAGTCTTTCAGAGTACCATAAAAGATATTTTTAAAGCAGCAGTCGCACACTGGCACCAGCAGATGTGGGCCCATAGGCATGGTGGGTGTACAAAAAGGGGAAAGGCAGTAGCTTTTTTTTTTTTTTTAAGTAGGAGAGAAAGACTTCTGCCATTTTCAGATAAAATAAGTGTTGAGCCTTTCTGCTATTTGCAAAATAAACGGCTTCATATCTTTCCCACTCAACTCTGTAACCCAGGGGATACTTAGGATAAAGAGAGAAGGCCTCTTACAGGAACTCCAAATTCATCTTGCCCTTATTCTTAATGTCCAGAATCCCATGAGTAATTAACCCTCAATAAACTGAAGGTTGCTCACCTTCCTACCTTTTATGGTTTGACTCAGGTGGGGTATAGTGGGAGGGAACCTGAGAAGGTTCCGAGAACAGGATTAGTAAGACTTGTTTTGAACTGGACTGCAAATAGGACAAGATTTGTCAGATTGCAACCAGCTCTTTTCCAGTTGAAAACCATTTGTTAGTCTGCACTGGGGGAGATGGGCGTATAAACAGATATACACAATGGTCTCTCCTCAGACAGGCTTTGTTAATATTCTAAAACAGATGTACAGGGTGGTAAGAGCCAGGCAGGTGGATAGTGAGTTCCCCCACGACCACAGTGGCTCCGGTTGGCAAGGGCAGATCTGCCAGACTCCCTGCTTTGCCCTAAAAGAACCATTTTCAAGGAGAATAGAGCTTGGGGGGGGGGGGGGTCCCCAGGAAGCCCCATAGGAGATAGGCTCCAGTGGCTTGAACTGCAGGTGCAGGGAGAGTGGAAGAGGGGTATATCAGGAAAAGGAAAGAAAAATTCCTTCTTGAAGCATCGAGAAGAGGGTCCCTGGCTGGAATAAGCTGGCACTTAATAAGATACCAACAAATCTCTTAAGCAAAGCTAAGATCCAACAAATGCCGGGAGTCAAAATTCAGATCACCCACTTCTTTTAGGAGACTTTAATGAGTGAAATGAGAACTCTGTAGTCTGGTCAACAAAGCTGAACTATTTTTGATTTCTCCTCCCTAAATGTTAAGGAGGAAGTAGAGATATTCCAACCAGTGCAGGTCTTAACCAAAATAGAGAAGTTGTCTTGAAGATTCCCCAGGAGGCAGCATAACCGGTGGTTAAAAAGCTTTGGCATCAGAGGCCTATTCTCCTGCCTACTATTTGATCTTACCGAACTCCTCTAAGCCTCAACTTTTCATCCATAAAGTGGGGGAAAATACCTAATTCTCAGAATGAAACAGAATGTCTTAAAGCTCAGGGTGTGGCACATAATAACCTCCATTTATCAAGCATTTACTATGTTTCTGACTTGTTCACAACTTCTTTCTCTTCTTAGCTTCTGGTCTGTCTTTCCTTCCCCACCCCCAGTGTCCTCGGTGATCTCTATCTTTCTCTCCTCCCTGCCTCTCATCATGACCTACCTACTGAGGTCTCTTCCTTCTTTCCATCCTTTTATTATCACTCTGTCTCCTCCCCACCTCCTGTGCTCCTTCTCTCTCTCTCAAGACTGAACTTCTTGCCCACTTCCCTTTACTACCTCTTTGGTGCCATTGATCACGTGCTCTCTGGGTTTGTTACCTAATTATTTCCTGACCCTCTTCCCTCCCTCCTCCCCCTACTGGACCATAAGTTCCTTGAAGGAAGAGCCCAGGCCCCATTTGTAATCCCTCAAAGAATTTTCCAAAATCAGCATCACAAGCTTACCGTGTCAACCCTTGGAGGGATAAAAACTGCATCACGTTGATTTATGAGCTTAAGAAAGAGCAAGTTGTAAGAAATGTAGTTGCTTTGGGTCTGAAGGTAAAATGCTGAATCAGTAGGGGGAAAAAGGAAGCCAGGGGTGCCCCACAATTCTTGTAAATATCGTTGACCATGATGGCACATGAGATTCTTGTGAGTTTTGTGGAACAAGGTGAGCCCTATTCTTGGGACCATGGGCCCACAGCCCTTGCTGGCCCAGGACCTCCCTTTTGTCCTGCTTTCCAGGCCTGTGGCCTTCCTTCATGCAAATCTGCCTCTCCCGAGTCGTGGGGTTGGCTTGGGCTGTTGGTGCAGCTGCAGCGGCATCTGGGGCCCACCTGCTCTTTGGGAGGCCTTAGCTTCATCTTGGGGCCAGGCTGCCCTCACTTCCCACTTTTGAAAGGGTGGGGCTCCCTGCCCAGGAGCGAGGCTAAAAGATGCCTCAAGTACAACTCAGATAAACTTATTTCTTTATTCCCCACATCAAAGATTTTGTTACTTATCAAATGCCCTTGTGCCCAGCACTAAATTAAGTACTTGGATGGAGAAAGGAGGTTTAAAATATCAGAACACTTAACTTTTGCCCTTGAAAACTTCAAAGCATAGAGGAGACACCATGAATACGTGACATACTTCGAGAACTATCGCCATTAAAATGAACCGCTGAAAGAAAATGTGGACAATAATGACTGAATATGGAATTCCACTAAGATGTTAATCCATGGCATAGGGATTTTTATTCATTTTATTTACTGCGGCATCATCAGGGCCTAGAACCAGTGCCTGGCCTAGCTGGCACTCATTCCTTGCTGTTTTCTGAATTAATGAGAGAAGTAGTGCAGCGACACTTTCGAGGAAGGAGGATGTGAAGGCTGGAGCGCTTTGAACCCTGGCAGAGCAGTTTGATAGTGTAAGGCACGTGCGTTCTGGAACAGAAGGTTGATGTAAAAGCAATTATTCCAGGTAAACTGTTCCTGCAGCTATTAATCCAGCCAGACTGGAGTTGAGAATAATTAAAGCCTCCACTCCTGCAAACCAAGTCAAGAGGTGAATATGTGAACCTCAGACCAAGTCCTTGACTCTTTTTATTCCAGTCTTTCTGCTCCACTTATTCCTTCTGTCTCTGACTTCTGGGTGCCATATCGGAGTGCATATATAATAAGGTAATATCATAAATTTAATATCTCTAGCCGATAATTTTTTTTCAAAATGTCTCTTTAATTATACTGGTCATTACATTTAAAGTTTGTCATTTAAAAATGACCATCTTCTTTGTTTTCTGAAATTCTTGCTAAATATTTAAACCCTGAAATGTATTCACTCTTATGTTTTCCTTTTTGGCAAAATCTGTTTTCACACCCCCTGGGGGGCTGTAAGAAAATATTGACTGTGTTTACAGTGAGATTTATATGTTGTATTTTTTGCAATTATACTTGATTTGCCACAGCATATAGTTCAAGTTTTGATTTGGTCATGATTACTAGATCTGCTCTTACTGCTGAACTAATTATCTACTTATTGGTGAGCTGTGTAACTATATTTACTTCCTATTCCTGCATAATTTTATTGGTATAAGGAATGGGGGAGACCCTACATCTGTACCTTGGCACTTTGCTATTAGAATTGATAACCAGATTTTTCCATCTGTATATTTACTGCTGATATTTATATTAGTTTGTGTTTTGCATAAATATTAATATTTTTCATAATACATTTTAATGTTTTAATTTTGTTTGGTAATTTCCATGATATATATTGTATGCATTTTTACAGTCAACAAATGTAGAAAAATGGGTAAATTGAATTCTCAACTTTGATTTGGAAGTTAAATAAAGTATCGGGCGGGCAGTGGTGGCTCAGTGGCAGAGTTCTTTCTTGCCTGTGATGCCGGAGACCCGGGTTCGATTCCCATGCCAAAAAAATAAAAAATAAAATACCTGAAGTGGCTTCCTTTTTCTGAATCTATGTTCTTCCCCTTGAAGAGACCATATTTCTTCTTATGTGCTTTTAGGTTGTTCCTTAATACCCAGGCATATCATTTAGTTGCTTTTAACAATGAGACAATATTTCTAATTTCCACTGCCTTATCCTCTTCTCTGGTGTGCTTCTGATTAAACCTGCCACTCACTGTCACACATTTGATTGGATTCCTATATGATCATTATTGTCACCAAACACAAAATATATGCCAATTTTTAACCACTTGCCATGCCCTCAAGATTTAAAGTGGAAGCACTTGGACCCTACCTTCAAGGAGCTTACAGTTTAGTTGGCGAAAGAAACAAAATCATGTCTGACGACTTTAAAAATGCCAACCCTTCACATGAACCAAAGAGACATACTCCAGCAGGACAAAGCTGGAGGAGTTAGAGATGAAGGCGGGTTCCTTCACAGCTTCAGGAGTTGCAGCAAACTTCTCCTGGGACTTCCTGGGGTTTACTTCGCTTAACTTGTTCCTTGCTGTGTCTGCTATGTGCTCATCTGTTACAGGGATTTTAGTTCTGAATCACCAGCTCTCAGAGCTGTCCGGGAACTCAGAGATCATTTAATCCAACCTGCTCATTTTAAAAACTGGCAGTCTGCGGCCCAAAGATGTTAAGCAGATTGGCCAAGGTCATGCAGGTGGTTACTAATGAAATTGGAACTATAAACCATGTCTTCTGATAGCTGGTCCAGTGCTCCTACTGCTCCTCCTCGAAATGATGGCATTTTTTTAGCCATCAGATCAAATGTTCGTTCATTCATTCCATCACCAGAAAGAACACCTGCCTGTGACCTTCCAATGAGCGTGCACATGAGGCCACTTGGGGCAGAGGGCAGGTCAGGTGACCATATGAATTAGCCTCTGAATGAGACCCTTTGGAAAGTGAAAAGGTCTATTTACAACTATGTGTGCCCACCAGGTGTAAACCAGGACTGTAAATCAACAGGACACTGTGAGGGCACAAAGGTGGGCGGGGCCAATTCTACTGTGAGGGAGGGGTGTCTGGTCAGGGAAGGCTTCCTGGAGGAGGCGGTGCCTGATGCTCCCCCTGACTCTTGAAAGTTAGTGGGATTTTGGTGTTCGCCAAGAAGGTACGGGGGGGAGGGTATTCATGTCCCTGGTGTGCTTTGTCATCTGTAGGGGAAAGGGTATTTGGTTGTTCAGGGACTGCTATAGGTGTTGGCAAGACTGGGGGACAGGTCCCTGCTCTGGGAGGCAATGGGGTGCAATGGCTGGATCAGAGACCCTGGAGACACACTGCCTGTCCTCCCAGCCCAGTGCCCCCACACAGTGCCTATGAGACATTCTGCAAACCCCGAAGCTCTCAAGATTTCAGATTCCCCATTTGTAAAATGAGGGTGAGTCCCTCTCTCGTAGGTGGTGGTTCTGTTAACTAAACAGGTTAATATTCCCAGGGCTAGAACAGCGCATGGAACATAGTAAGCGTTATATAAGCAAGTTTGTGAAGTAAAACTGAGCTTACAATGTAGTGGGAGAACCACAGTAAATTATGAGAAGAATTCAGGGAATAAAATGGGGAAGCATCTCTTGAGGAGATGACGTGGCAGTTGAGACTATCCGACAAGGATGAGACCTCCAGGCCTGCAGTGGGAATGGGCTCTGGGGACCTCAAGCAGCCGCAGGCCAGTGTGGCCGAGCAGAGGGGCTGAGGTGGGCAGCAGTGTCAGCTGAGGGCACAGGGTAGCCAGGCAGGCCACATAAGGTCTTGGTGGAAGCTGGGCATCTCTAAGGGCAGGAGAAACCCCTGGAAGTCCTGGAAGGAGGTTGAATGGCAAGTGAGAAAATGAAGGCGATCTGTTGATCACTAGGAGAGAAGTTGAAGACATGGTCTAAAGTTGTGAGCAGAGGAGAGGAGAGAAGAGAGGTACAGGACTCAGTCACAGATTGGACACGTGGGAAGTGAAAAAAAGGGAGGGCCCGTGAAGTCGGCTCCATTCCCGCCTTGGCTGCGTCCACTGTGCCATCCTCTGAACCGGGCAATGTAGGAGGAGGAGCAGAGGGCCAGGGCTAGAGGATGAGAGGCGCTGAGACATCCCTAGTTGGTTCTCTAGGATTGGAACCGAGAGATCAGTCTATGCCAGAGTTGGGGGCCTGAGAATCAACAGCATCAAATTAAGACCCCCGGCAGGTACAAGACGGCCCATAGAAAGTGTGCAGAAGGAAGGGACCAGAATCCCAGGGGCAGGGCCCCAGAGAGAACAGTGTCCAGCCCATCGTGGGTGCCTGATAAATGTTTGCAAGATGGATGGATGGTGGGCAGAGGAAGAAGAGCCTGTGAAAACAACTAAGAAGGAAAGACCGCGGGCCCAAGAGAGACGGAGATGGGAACTGTCAAGGAAGAGGGAGAGGTCGTGAGATAAGATGCAAATGGGAGACCTCTCCCAGACTGGGACCTGTGTGACATCACTGGTGATCTTTGACAGCAGAGTCCGTGATGTTGGTTGGGGCAGATCTCAAAATGCAGTGACCAGGAATGAATGGGAAGAAAGGAAAAATAGCAGGCCCACAATCTTCTTTCAAGGAACTTGGCTGTGAAGAGTACAGATTCAGAGGGGAAACAGGGTGGGTGATGACGCTGGGAATGCACTAAGCGTGTGTGTGGCCTGCAGGAAGATGTCAGTAAAGAGAGGGAGGGTTTGCAAAGAGAAGATGGAAGTAAAGGCTGAGGGATGTAGCAGGAGGGGGTCTCTGCTGAAACAGCCAGGAGAAGGGCCTGGCCTTAGGTTAGCTTCAAGTTGAGAGAAGACATATCTTCCTGAACCTGGAGAGGAGGTGGCGAGGGCGGGGGAACAGGCAGGTAATTTATAGGGTGTGGGGGCAGAAGATGATGGGAGCTCACCTTTGATAACCCCCCAGAATATTCCCTGGGATGAAGAAGGCAGCGTAGTTGAAGCAGGTTTTGTATTCCCACCCCTTTGTCTCTGGTGAAAGCTTGTTGCAGCCATGTCTTATTATACTTCTTAATTTCCTAATTTTTCTCTACAGACTTGGATCCTGCAAAGGTGGAGGGAAGAAGTGGGTGGATGGGAAGCAGCGTGCGTGATCTCAGGGAGCCCTGGGATGGGCCGGGCACCGCAGGGGCTCTACGCAGGAAGGAGAGCCTAGAGTCCAGAATGGGCCTCTGTGGCCCAAGGAGGCAGCTCAGCAAGAGTCGTGGCCTCCCTCAGGTCCAGCCTCTCCCTCTCTCTCCCACCCTGGCCCTCAGGCACTTCCACAAGGCCTGGTCCTTAGTCCTCAGCTCTTTTCTCCCTTTGAAATCCTCCTGCTCATAACTTCAAAAAGCCACTCTGTGGGAGAACTCCCACGTCAACCCCAGCCCCAACACCTGGCCAGCATCTTCACCGCTGGAGACTTCCCCTGGACTCCCCAGTGAGAAACATGGTCTCTTACACTTACTCATCACCCATCTTCAAATAGGCTCAGGCTATACCCCTTCCTTCCCATTCCTTCTTCAGCTCCAAATACATGCAGAACCCTTCCCTGCTGCCCCCAGGAATCCCCCCGGCGCTGTGAAGACCTTACCCCACCACCACCACCCTCACCCTCGAGTCTGGCATTTGCAACTTGCTTTCTTGTGTTGTTCAATCTCTGGTATGTCTCATACTTCCTCCAGTGGAGCGAGCTTCCTGAAGATGGGGCTTGCCTCTGTGCGCTTGCTTCATTGTTTCGTCCACTGTACTTGGAATCAGACCTTGAAAATTGTCATTTCCTCGCCCTCTGAATGCATGTGAAGAACCTTAATAAAAGGGTAAGGTGAGAGTAGTCCAAGCAAATGCTCTAGTCTGTTCCTGTACCCTTGCCCCCACCCATGGCAGGAGAGAGGTGGAATTTGTAAATTGGAGGAGGACATTATGGGCACCTAAAATATTTTCAGAGCCCTCCATCTAAGCAAAGACCCAAATGGGAGTGAAATGATGGGTGGAAGGAGATGTCCAGTTACTCTGCCAGGTGGAGTTGGAGGAGAGACAAGAGGGCCAGGGAGAAAGAGCCAGTCGCAAATTCAGGGCACAGGATGGGATTAGGTCATGCGCTGGCAGACACAAAAGGCTCTAGAAAGCCTAGAAAGGGCAGATCGTGTCCTCAAAGCAGGGGTGGAAAAGGCAGCTTTGGCACCAGCATTGGGCACCTGGCAGGCAGCTGCTGGTGGTTGATGCCCCGGGAGAAGAGGAGACAATGGGCAGCAGTTGATGGGTGGGGTCTGGAATGAGACAGTGACTGCAGGAAGTGGGAGAGGAGTCCAGATGGGACAAGGATTCCAGAAAGAACTGTGTTTGGCAGGTGGCACAGAGGGAGGAAAGTGGTGGTGACACAACAGTCCAATCTCTGTCCAGTGATCAGGAGAGAAAGAATAAAGAAAGGCTGGTGAACCTTTGCAATTCTTGGTGGGCTGTATCCAATCTTGCTCCTATAGGGCTCTCAGCCTCTTTCTTGCGGATGCCCCCTGGGTGGTCTTGAAGGGAAGTTGTGCCATTTTCCCTCTGTGGAAGCTGAAGGGGCGGGCATCTTTCCTCACCTGGTGCAGTTGGGTGGGTTGCAACTTGTCCATTAAGCTTAGTCCCTCAAACCCTCTTTCAGGTTGTTGACTCTCAAGCAGGTGTCCTTGGGTTTGGGAAAAAGGGATGTTATCTCTACCCGGCACTCAGCCTGTTTATTCTTATAAAGCCACTGTCAATGGGGTCACAGAACTCCCTCACTTCCCACCTATCCCAAATCTGGTCCTCCAGCCCCCAGTCAATTCTGGGAGTCACTTCTACACTACCAGCATACACACACACACACACACACACACACATCCTTCATTAAATTCTTTTCTGCTTTGCTTAGCCAAAGTCCGTTTCTGTTGCTTGCAACCTAGAACTCTGACTAAATCAGAATTCATTCCTGTCACTGAAAGATTGGAAATGCTGTCAGATTCCTATGCAGATGTGAACTCCATGGAAGATAGCGATGAACATAGGTCATTCATCTATTTAGAGACTATTATGTGCCAGATTTGTTTGCTTGAGACTGGGAAGAGAAAAACAAATATGACAAACCCCAATGTGTTGGTTTGAAAGCATTTATGTATCCTAGAAAAGCCATGTTTTAAGCCTAATCAATCTTGTGGGAGCAGCCATTTCTCTTAATCCCCATTCAATAATGTAGGTAGGAAATTTGATTAAGTTATATTCACGGAGATGTGACTCACCCAGTTTTGAATAGAGAGAGATATGACTCCACCCAACCCAGTAAAGTAATCCTTTACTGGAATCCTTTAAAAGAGGAAGCATTTTGGAAAAGGTTTCAGATTCTGAGAGAGAAGAGAATGACGACAGAATGACGAGACAGCCACGTGAATCACAGAGCCCATGTATCCAGAGACCTTTGGAGATGAAGACGGAATATGTCCCTGGGGGAGCTTCAAGAATCAAGAAGCCTGGAGAGAAAGCTAGCAGACGCCACCATGTTTGCCTCGTGCCTTTCCACTTACGAAAGAAACCCTGAAATTCATCGGCCTTTCTTGAGTGAAGGTAACCTCTTATTGGTGGCTTAATTTGGACATTTTTATAGACTTGATTTATTTGGGACATTTTCATGGCTTTAGAACAATAAACTTGCAACATATTAAATTCCCTTTTTTAAAAAGCCTTTCCATTTCTGGTATATTGCATTCTGGCAACCAGCAAACTAGAATACCCTGCCTTCATATAAGCAAAGAAGTGTCTTAGCTTAGGTCCACCCAGAAGCAAACCCCGAGACTAGGAGTGCAAGCAATTTATCTGGGAAGTGGTCCTAGGAAACGTGGCATGGGAAATGAAGAAAGGAAGGGAAGAAAGCCAGCAAAAGGGGGTATCATCAAACCATCTGCTGCGGCAGCCCACTGGGGCTCAGTTTGGCTGGGGACCTCTGGGTGACAGTGTAGGACAGGCCTCCAAGTTTTCTTCTATGATCAAGGGCTGCCACCAGGGCCTCTCAACGACCCAGCTTGCTCATTGCCCCACTTGTGTGCAGAGAGCGCTGCGGTGGTCTGAGTGGCCCCCGGGCAGAGGGACTAAATGGGACCCCAGGTCCAGTGCTATCAGTGCCCAGAGGCGGGTTCTAGGGGTGCTCTGTGAGGACTCGGGGAGACCCAGGAAAGGCACTGTGAGCACCCAAGAGTGGTCAGTTCTGCCAGAGAATAACGTCCAACTTGAATGACTTCCCTCAGGAAAGCATCCTAGGGGTGATGGCTTTTGAGTTTGAACTTGGAGATGTGGTGAAAGAAGGCCAGTTGAGGAGAAAATCTCCTGCGCACAGGTCCCACTCCTGGAGCAAGCCAGCCTGATGGCAGGGCACACCTGCTAGGTCCTAATGGAGAGTCAAGAGGGAAGGAGATGAGTGAGTGGCGGGGCCCTGCCCCCATTGGGCCCCCCCAGCCTCCACCAGCAGCCAAAGTTGCCCTTTAAACCCTTCACTGAATCCTCTACTCCCTGTAAGGAAGGGGTGGTGGATACCCCATTGCAGTGAGAGTGGGGAGGGGGTGCTACCCCATTGCAGAAACTGCGGCGAAAGCAAAAAGAGCCTAAGGTCTTTTCCCAAGATGGTGAGGTTTGGGCAAGACAAACCAGGGTGTGAACCCCAATTCTCTCCAGTGGGGTCATTTAAAAATATAGATGAGGGTGCGTCCCTGCTCTTAGGCGAGATCCCTCAGGGGCTTCACCCCTTGTGCAGGCCCACCCGGTCCAGCTGCAGCCCCTGCTCTGTCCTTCATGTCCCCAAGCCACACTGGCCATCCATTCGCCAAGCACAATCCCACTCCAGGAGTTTGCATGCTGTATTATATGACACTGTCCATACAGTACAGGATGATGTCTTCCCCACAGGCAGGGAGTTCCCAAGGACAGAGAACTGAGTCTCCAATAGCATGCATTAGATGCCCAAAAATATGCGATTAATATGAAATGAAGTTCTATTCCTTGGTTTAGCCCCAAGAGAGATGAAAATGTATCCTTGCCAAAATTTGCATGTGAACATTCCCAGCCGCTTTCTTAACAATAGCCCCAAAGTGGAAACAACCCAAATGCCCATCAGCTGATGAATGGATGAGCAAAATGTGGTACATCCACACAATGGGAAATATCCCGCCATCAAAAGGATTCTGGTTCTTGCTACTACATGAATGAGGCTTGAAAACACACAAAGTGAAAGGAGTCAGACGTAAAAGACCACGCGTCGTATGGTTTCATCTATGTGAAATGTCTAGAATAGGCAAACCTGTAAAGACAGAAAGTAGATTAGTGGCTTCCTTGAGTTGGGGTTCAGGGTGGGGAATGAATGTTGCTGGGGATGGAATTTCTTTTTGGGTATTGAAAATTTTCCAAATTAAATAGTGGTGATGGTTGCACAACTCTGAATATATTAACAATCACTGAACTGTACCCTTTAAATGGGTGGATTTTATGGTACATGAGTTATATCTCAATCTGTAAAAAAAAAAAAAAAAGAAAAAAAGAAAAGAAATGCAGTGAGAAGGTAAACGGCCAAAGCATCATACTGCAATGGGAGCAAGTGAGCTCAGAGTTGAGAGATTTGGGGTCTTCTCTGACTCCTCCCCAGCAAGCCCTGTGACTGCTGGCAGGGCAGTGGATGCCACAATCTCACAGTTCTGATGGTCCCTTGCTGGCCACGTACCCTGGGCCAATCACTTCCCCTTTCACAGCTTTGCTTTCTCCAACGGTAAAATGAAGATAATAAAATACCTTCCTTCTATTAGGGGGCTCCAGGGACACAGAACTGACAGGATAGGATACATATATCCTATACGTGTACATCTATATAATATAAATAGTATGAGATTTATTATAGGAATTGGCTCACACAACCATGGTTTTCAGCAAGTTCGAAATTCATAGGGCAGGCCACAAGTTGGGAACTCCGATGAAGCCTTCAGTGAATTCCCCAGGAGAAGATGGCTGACTAAAGCAGAGGTAGACATTCTCTCTGACTGCCAAAAGCATCAGTTCTCCTTTTAAGGCCTCCAGGCTGATTGCATGAGACTTCTCTCCTTTGGTGATCTAGATATAATCAGCTGTACATGCAGTCAACGTGCTAATGATTTAAAACCACAAAACATCCTCACAATCAGGCCAGTGCCTGCTTGACCAAACAATGGGACACCTAAACTGGCCAAGTTGACACATGAGTTTAATAATCACAGTCTACCCCCTTGTCAGCTTGGCACCCATACATATCTCCTGAAATAACTCAGCTGTCCTGTATAAAACCAGAGACACACTCTTTTTGCCCCAGAAGAGGATGCAAGCCTTTGGGTGATAGTCACTCTTAAACTTGATAACCTGCAACTTACATACTATGGCATAAAGTTAATACAACTTATATGTTAAAAGAATAAGATAGGAAAGAAAAACACTTTTGCTTTATGTGCATATATAAACACATTCATAGCAAAACAAGGAGGAAATATTCATAACCCTTGCATTCTCAGCTTTGCTTTCTCCGTGGTGAAATGAAGATAATAAAATACCATCCCCCACCAAAGACCTTTGGCCAGTGGTAGCCCCTCAATGCATGACAGCCATTATGATTAAAGCCTCAGTTTCTTTCCCGTACAAAGAAAGGGGGCTTGACTCTACAGTCTCTGAGACTTCTGTTCTAGCATTCTTGGACAACAAGGAACCGGTGCAGATGAAAACAATATTCGAGAAGTTTCGGCAGCAGAAGTGGATACAGGACAAGCTGGAAATGGGTGAAACCAGCTGAGAGGTCGAACTAGCCATAACAATTCAGGCCCGAGGTGATGAGATCTGGATGAGGATGACAAGAAAGAGAATTTGAGTCACTGAGCTGACCTGGGAGAGTTCCCAGCACGCCAATACAAGAAGCTTGTCGGGCTTCCACAACAGGTTTATGGAGTCTAGAAGTATAGATGACAAAATGCTCAGGAGGTGGCCAGAAGGGTCAAAAGAGATGATCTGGAAGGTCCTGAAGAGGAGATCTGGCAGAAGTAAACATTTGGAGCAGCAGTTCTTATTTGACGTAATAAAAATCCAATCTTTGGGAAGAGTTGAGGTTGCAGAACCCTTTATCAAGCAATGAGAAGGAAGGAGCAGCCTACACAGAAACAAAGGTTCTGAAAGGACGCTCTGTAATGCTTAGCCAAGCAAAAAGGTGCAAAGGTTCTTTCCCTTTTGATGCTATTGCTTACAAGCCAGGTAAGTGGGACTGTCAACTCTCAGGCTGGGCTGCTGGCATTACTTGTAAACAGCACCCTGTGGCCA
>PVIY010053354.1:0-14720 GCA_004026745.1 Myrmecophaga tridactyla | reverse complement strand
GGGGGGAGGGGGGGCTGATGCACTGCCATACTGAGAAAAGATGTATGCTACTCTCAGTGAATTAAGGGATGAACTAGTGACTAACACATAGGACACCAAACAAACTAAAATTAAGGCAACTATTAATTCCAAGGATTAAAAAAAAAAACTCTACAAGAAAGGAAATGTAATTACAGTATATGTGCCTCATTTATGAACAACATATATAACCATATTAATGTCACCCTATCAATTAACAATCAGAATTTGTGATATAACTGCTGTGATAAGTTCATTTGTCATCTTGCCCATACGATGGTGCCCAGTTGTCTGGTCAAATAAGCACTGGCCTAGCCATTGTTGTAAGGACATTTTGTGGCTGGTTAATAACCATAAGGCTGATTTATTAAATCACCAGTCAGTTGATTGTATCTGTGGCTGATTACATCTAGGATCAATTAAGGGAATGCCCTCCACAATGAGAAAATCCAATCACCTGTATTTAATCTAATCAGTTGGAGTTTTGTTCTTTTTTAAGGGGAAGGAGAGAACTTTCACTTCAGCCAGCCAGCTTCTCCTGGAGAATTAATGAACGATATTCATCAGAGCTGCCAGCTAGCAATCTGCCCTACAGGGACTCATGCATACCCACAGATGCATAAGACACTTTCATAAAATCTCATCTTTACAGACATCACCTGTTGGTTCTGTTTCTCTAGAGAACCCTAACACAGTTGCATTAGAAAAATGCAGAGAGAAGATACAAAAAGAAAGAAACACAATTTTTGAAAACAGGACATCAATAGCTAAAAGTTAAAATGAAAACTCAAGAAATAGCAGTACAAGGATGCTGTGGAGACCTGGAGTTATGTACTCCTGGAGTTATGTACTCCACAGAATCAATTCTTGTGGATATGAACTCACTGAAAAAAGAACCTTATGAAGATGTTCTTTTTAGGTAAAACATGGCCAATCCTATCAGTATGATTCTTAATCCTATGCCTACTGGAGACATTATGGAGAAGGCCACAGGGAAAAAGCAATGGGGAAAGAAGCTGGACATCAAAAGAACTCAAAAAAGAAAGGAGATGCTGACATATGCACTGCCACATGAGGGAAAGGCTAAGGTCCCAGAGATGGCCAGCCCCCAGTCCCAGAATGCCACAGTCTTCAGGGAGAAAGTACTGCCTTGAGGATGCCTGGATTTTAAACTTTTCTTAGCCTCAAAACCATAGGCCAATACATTCCTGTTGTTAAACCAACCAACTATATGGTATGCGTTTTAGCAGCTAGGAAACTAAGCGGATGCTATATAGAAATACTGAGATAAAAATAAACAAGCAGCTAGAAGACTTGAATGTGAGAGTGGGACTCTGGTTGCGGAAGAATGAGGCAAGGAACTTCTGTTTTTCTTTATAAATGATACAAATATATTTGAATTTTTAAAATAGGTGTTACTTATGGAACAATTAAAATTGCTATTTAAAAAAAAAATTATTAAGAGCAAAAAATTTCAAGGCAACGACTATAGAGGATGACCCAACCTACAGGGAACCACCGAGAAATCACAGTGGGAACAAAGGATCAAGATGTCTTATATCATAAGCTTCTAGCAATTCTGACTTAAGTCCCCTACGGAAATTCAATATAAAAATTTCAGAGGTATAAGTCATACAAATATGAACAACGCTGCCAAGTCACATGCTTTTATATGCCTTCTAATTTCAGACATTCTTCCCACTCAAGAAAAAATGAGAGAAGTCCGTTATTTTTCCCCTCAAGCACTCTCTGTGATGCTAGAAAACTTTGTGATTTAAATTTTTTGGAGAACCAATTTCTCAGCTCTTCAAAAAAGGTAAAGAAAGCTAAATAATGACACCCTAGTGGGATGAAGACAAGAAATGGCTACATAATTTGTGAGCCTCAATAGAATAACAAAATGCAGTTTCCGTTCAAAACTTAAGAACTTCAAGACAGCAACAACAGAGCATTAAACCAAATACATGGCCCTTCCTAAGCAAGGGGCCCCATACATATGGCAAAGGCTGCATCCCATGAAGCTATCCTAGATGCAGTTGTCAGTGGTTACTGAGAGCCCCCTTTTTTGGAGGTTTTGAGTTACAAGTTGGCATGATGGGCTAAGGTGACTTACTGCTAACTGGAAATAGGTATATAATAAAATTTCTGATAGAAATACATTTTCCAAAATTTTATTTGCTATAGGCTCTGAGAAAAAAATGCAAAAACTATGAGATATTCAAGAACTTGTTGAGATTAAAGCCCTCTTGGAGCTCAATTAAAAACCTAAAAATTTTTAATGGGTGTCCAATTATTATGGGGGGTCACATTTCATTTATTTATTCTATTAGAGAAGTTGTAGGTTTACAGAACAATCAGGCATAAAATACAAGATTCCCATATAATACCCATGCCAGTTTGAAAATATTACGTACCCCAGAAAAGCCATGTTTAAAACCTAATCCAATCTTATGGGGCCACCCTTTCTCTTAATCCTGATCCAACACTGTAATGTGGAACTTTTGATTAGATTATCTCCATGGGGATATGGGCATGCCCAATTGTGGGTGTGGCCTTTGGATTAGGTGGAGATGTGACTCCATCCATTCTAAGTGGGTCTTGATAAGTTTACTGGAATCCTTTAGAAGAGGGAATATTTTGGAGAGAGCCTAGAGAAACAACTGAGAGGGCAGAGACAACGAATGTATGGAGATGCATGGAGTCCACCAGACGTTGCCCTGTGCCTTCCCGTGAGATGTTAAGCAAGCCAGAACTTGGAGAGAGCCAGGGGAAGCCAAGAAATGAAAGCCAGCCCCAGAGGAACAAAGTAAGGGACCCCTACAGGAACAGAGGCTGAAAGCAACAGAGCCCAGGAGCAAAGGGATCAGCAGATCCCAGCCACGTGACTCCCCAGCTGACAGAGGGGCTCCTGAGCCACTGGCCTTCCTTGAATTAAGGTCTCTTTCCCTGGATGCCCTGGTTTGGACATTCTTATAGGCTTAGAATGATAAAGACTTGTAACTTATTAAATTCCCCCTTTTTAAAAGGATGTTACATTTTTGGTATATCACATTCCAATAGCTTGCAAACTAACACACCACCCTATTATTAACACCTTGCATTGGTATGGTACATTTGTTACAATTGATAAATGTATACTTTTATAACTGTACATTAACTATAGTCCATGGTTTAATTTGAAGTTCACTGTTTATGTTGCATGGGTGTGCAATCTGTCTTGAGATTTTAAAAACACAATAACAAAGGTCACTTTTAAGGACAGGCTGAATGATTTGCATAATTTGCATGGTAATTATAGCACCTTTCAGCTAAATATAATTGCAAATGTGAAGCAAAAATTACTAAATAGTAATCTCTAGCAGTACATATGTTTATGGGGATACTTGAATAGTATGTCTCTTAGCAACCACTGACTGCTTTTCAGATTTGCAAAGTGGCTGAAAACAGTCTCTAGAAATATGCTGCTAGACTCTTGCCACAACAATACACCCAATGAAACAATTCAAGGCTTGGTAATTCATTTTTGGTCTAAAGAAAAGGGGTGAAATCATAAAGAAACCATTTCCCATAAGTCCTAACAAAGATGAAAATTGTCTTTACTGGACTAAATGAAGTTGTTCCATAAGCCTAGTCAAATTCTACACACTTAAAGCAAAAGAAGGCAGTTGCTAAGTTACCTAAGTCTAAAACCAACAAGGTTAAAATAGACTACAAGTGCATTATGCAATGAACTGACTATCTTTGATAAATCTCTGACAACTTTCTTGTAAAAAGACTTGGATGAGTACATTAAAAAAATGCCAAAGTTTATATAAATCTGTTAATAAAATAATAAAATTTAAGTGAGCCACATAATCATATCATTCTTGAATAAACAGCAAAAAATCTTCAAAGGTATAAGTCAAGGACTGTTTTTTTCATTTGTTTGTTTGTTTTTGTCCCATATAAATGTCTGAATTTTTAGCTTCACTTTAAAAATCAGAATTTGGTCCACTTACCTAGGGGCCAAAAAGTCAATGGGAGCAGATGGGCAGCAGGACCCAAAGCCCCACGAGGCCACCAGAATTTCCATTACTCCCAGACCACGTCATCATGGACTATTCCTCTGGTCTCTGTGAAGATCTGAGGGTGCTATCCCTGGTTTTCACATATTAAAAACTACATGCTTTATCTTAATAAAACCCAGTAATGGGGCTGATAAACATTCACTTCCAATACTGAATGAAAAACATCAGGTAAGGAAATAGAACTGAGGGGAATACAGGTACAAAAAAAGACGATAAATAGTGTCTTCATCTTAAGAGATACTGACAGCCAGAAAAGAACCATTCAAGTAGAGTCCAAACATCAGATTTTTAAAAATTCATAACACACTATGTATAAGATGACTAACTACAGTTAGGCATGGATTGAAGCTACAGAAAAAAATATGGTTAAAGAAGGTTCTCAAAACAAGAAATGATCCTAATAAAAATAGGAGTGACAGCAGTGACATAACATTTACTGAACACTTACTGTGTATCAGGAATTGTTCTAAATGCTTGCGTATGTATTGTATTCACTTATTAAATCTCTACAACAGCCTTATGATGAAATTACTACTATGGATAATCTACATCTATTTTCCAGATGAGGATATTATGCACAGAATGGTTACGTAATTTACCCAAGGTCACAAAACAAACAAATGGCAGAGCCTGAATTCAAACCGGTATATAAACTTAAGCACTAATCTATACTGCTTCTTAAACAGGAAGAAAAACAGGAGGAACTGAAAGATGCTCTTGAAGCAAAACAGGAAGATTCCTATTAACCTTCAGATTTTAAAAGGACATATACAAATGATGAAAAGAAGGAAATACAACAAGTGTTTGGCGTAAAGGAATGGTGCAGTGCTGCAAAAATAGTCTCAGGAACTTTAATGCATGAAATCAGCTAAGCTTTATGAACATGCAAGGCAATAAAATGAGAATGTACTTGAAAGTGAAATATTTTTACCGTTCTCTGTGAATATAACATATATGCTCATCATTTTTAAATGCAAAAAATAGAGGAATAAAACAATCAGAAAGTGGAGACATCACACATATTCACACCCTCCCAGTGTATTGTCTCTACAGTCTACCTAGTCAATCCCCACCAAAGAATTTTTAAGTTGCTTCTAATCTTTTTAATAATTATTAACAATGATGCATTCAATATACTTGTATACATATCTCTGAGTATGTATCTGGCTATTTCCCATGGAATTGTTATATCAAAATTTAAGTTAGTAAAATACTATCAGATTTCCTCTTCAGAACAAGTATATCAATTTAAATTTCTATTAAGTATTTAAGAAATTCTTCTCTACTTACCAACATTGTGCATTTTAATTTGTTTTTGATATTTGTTAAACTGATGGCTAAATATTTGTTATTTAAATTTGTTCGAGACTACATAAGATAAATACATTTACATGTGTTTATATTCCATTTGTATTAGAAAATAACTTTATGACTATCCATTGGGCTATGCATGTTTACTATCTGAGTTGAAAAAGCATTTTATCTATTGTATTAAATATATTCACTCTTTTTCCATAATATATACTGCAAGTTTTTCCAAGTTTGTCATTTTTTAACATTTAGTTAATAGAGGGACTGTACATGTGTTTTTTTACATTGTTTTACATATGCATGTATGTTCATATGTATATACACATCTATATTTGTTTATTGGTACAAATACAATCATCTTAGGGGTTTTATGGCATGCTAAGAAGGGTCTTTAAGAAGATTACAGATGTTATAAAGAAAGAAGACAAAGTAAGATAGATGACAGATAAAGATCCACAAAAACCTCAAAAGATGGGAGAAATGATATCCCACTGGAATATATAGCAAGTCCTACACTTAGATAAAAAAGCAAACTGCATAATAAATTACAGCAAAGGAATACGAGATTTTTACAACAACATGCATAAAGTTAAATTAGGAGTTAAGACCACAAGCTCAATATAAACTGGCAGTGCCATGTAACAGCACGAAGAGCTTAATGAAACCACTCCTTTGAGAAACCTAGTGTCCAGACAAATGAATGGAAAACCCAACTCTAAACTGTATTGGACTGACTAGGCTTAGGGCATTGTGTTTAGATGTAGATGCTATTCTTGAAAACAAATGGAAACATCCAGAAAATAGGCTTCCAAAACTGACAAATGAGAAACAGTTAAAGAGAACACATACCACCATAGCTAGTGGGCTAGATCCAAAAGGCAGATGGGATTAGAAGTCCTGAACTGGATTTTTGAAATACAGGAAATTTCACATAAAAATCTAGACAGAATCTGGATTTCTGTTTCTCTTGGAGGAACAAATAGCAATAACTGAATGAAGAGGGGTAGTCTATGTCCTTCAGTAGGAGTCAGTATACCTCTTGCTTTAAACTTGGCTATCAGACTTACTAAGAAAGAGCCTATAATAAGCATTTAAGTTGCAATCACTGCTCTAAAGAAAAAGAGCCAAGAAGTGAAACCAAAAGTTATATTCTAAGATCTGAAAGGTTGCCTCTGGCCTGCTGTTATACTAATAGTAGAGAGAGGTTCGACATAAAAAAGAAGTTACTAACAAAAATGGAGCAATCTGCCTTTGGATATGGCCATTTTGAAAAAAAAGACAGGCTAACAGAGGCCATTCATTACCAGGGTCTCAGAGGAGATGGACTCACTGGTTAAAGAACTGGACAGACATGCCAAAGGTTCCTACCAAGTTTGGGTTTCTCTAATGCTTTAATTTAAGACCATTAGTGTCTACAGTATCCCTCTATCATGGAGCGAGTACACTGGGCTTGGCCTAGCATTATTGTTTACATTGGCTTCAACGGTTAGATCATAGGATTTACTGCTTCTATGTCAACTGAACACAGGCTTTACTATAGAACCACCATCTGATTCTCTCCAGCACTTTAATTCAATATAAATATAAGAGAACCTTGTAATTTCATTATTGTTAAGATGCCAGCACTATGCCTGCCTTGAAGCTACTCCAAGTTAAAATGAGAAGAGTCACAAGAAGGCATCACGGGATAATGGGCAGAAAGCCAGTCGAGGAAAGGTCCTTGGGAAAATGAAATCTTTCTAGACTTCAGCTTATTCATCTATAAAAATGGGCACAAAAAAAAGTCACATTCAGTCTACAAAGCTGTTTTACAAATCAATTCAAATAATGCATATAAGGTAATCTGAAAACTATACTGCACTTTATAAATCGAGGTCCTTCCCAGTGTAATCACAGGCCTATTATACATACTTTTTTTTGGTCTGAAACACAGTTTGCCTCCTTAGTATAAGTATTTGGATCAATCTACCTACTAACTACACACTGATCAACGTACCTGACTATCTACCTACCATTCTATATATCAAACCTGACTTTTCCAAAGCCTCCCATGTTAAGGTGTGAGACACCATTCATTAGTGTGGTACCAATGTACCTTAAACATATGGTATAGTTCAATGACCTGCCTTACATACCTAGGGTAAGTGAGGTTTACAGTAATGGGTAATGAGCCCCATAGGCAAGGCAGAAAACCACCTTGCCAGGTCTGAGCTGACAGCTGAACTTTGCGTTTGACTCCACTCAATCACACTACTATCCAGGGAATTTCAGGGGCCTCTATGGTCCTCAACATTCTAGAGCTAGCCTGCCCCTGGAAATCTATTAGATTCAATCATATAAAACTGCTCTTTTTTGAGTGTCAAAAACAGTCAAAATCAGTTTAATTGAACACCATGAGTACATGGAACCTTGAGTAGGGCATGAGATTTTATAGGTATGTCCAGAGTGAGGCCTCGATAAATTCCAGAAGGATTTGAACAGTGAATAAAAAAGTATTTGCAAAGTCCCCTTGGGGGAATGGTGAGAAAGGGGGAAAATTCAACTTCCCCAAGTGGAGAATTCTTGATATTCTCACGCGCAGTGGGGACAACCAAAGCAATAGGCTGAGTTTCATTATGAAACTTAAGACTGCAAAGGATAGGCTAAGCCTACTTAAAATTAGGCCTAAGACATGTTTCTTGATGATGATTGAATAATGATATAGCTTTCACAATGTGACTGTGTGATTGTGAAAATCTTGTGTCTGATGCTCCTTTCATCTACCTTATCAACAGACGAGTAGAACATATGGAATAAAAACAAATAGGTGGAACAAATGTTAAAATAAATTTAGTTTGAAATGCTAGTGATCAATGAAAGGGAGGGGTAAGGGGTATGGTATGTATAATCTTTTTTTTTCTGTTTTCGTTTTCTTTTTCTGTTGTCTTTTTATTTCTTTTTCTGAATTGATGCAAATGTTCTAAGAAATGATCATGATGATGAATATGCAACTATGTGATGATATTGTGAATTACAGATTATATATGTAGAACAGAATGATCATATGTTAAGAATGTTTTCATTTGTTTGTTGTTAATTTTTTTTTAATGAAAAAAAAAAATTAGGCCTGAGAGTCACCCCCAAGAGAACCTCTTTTGTTACTCAGATGTGGCCTCTCTCTCTCAGCCAACACAACAAGCAAACTCACTGCTCTCCCCTTCTCTATGTGGGACATGACTTCCAGGGATGTGGACCTTCCTGGAAACGTGGGACAGAAATCCTAGAATGAGCTGGGACTCAGCATCAAGGGATTGAGAAAACCTTCTCGATGGAAAGGGGGAAGATAAAAATTAGGAAAAATAAAGTGTCAATGGCTGAGAGATTCCAAACAGAGTCGAGAGGTTATCCTGGAGGTTACTATTACGCATTAAATAGATATCACCTTTTTAATTAAGGCGTAACAGAGAGGCTGGAGGGAACGGCCTGAAAATGTAGAGCTGTGTTCCAGTAGCCATGTTTCTTGATGATGATTATATAATGATACAGCTTTTGCAAAGTGACTGTGTGATTGTGAAAACCTTGTGTCTGATGCTCCTTTTATCTACCTTATCAACAGATGAGTAGAACATATGGATTAAAAATAAATAAATAATGGGGGAACAAATGTTAAAATAAATTTAGTAGATTGAAATGCTAGTGATCAATGAAAGGGAGGAGTAAGGGGTATGGTATATATGAATTATTTTTGTTTCCTTTTTATTTCTTTTTCTGAATTGATGCAAATGTTCTAAGAAAGATCACGATGATGAATATATAACTATGTTATAAAAAAAGATTGTTCATATCGTATGTTATTGGTTTTATTAACAAAAAAATTTTTTTAAGTCAAAATATTGGCTATAATTCAAGCTAATATATGGAGAATTCTGAACTTATGAATTTAATGAGGGAGGGTAATGAGGTTATAGTGAAGGTTATTAGGCATAGGAGATCAATTTCTTGCCAAATCAGTATTTTAAATTTGAAATTCTGTTTTCTGGCCCACTAGGAGTTAGACAACTATTCTTTTCCACATGTGGAGCACCATATATCACTCAGAAGAAGGTACAAAGGTCCACATATCAGTTTGTCTCAAGTATCCATTAGAGATGAATTTAAACAAGAGGAGGAAGGTAATGGTGCATAAAAATTCAGTACCATGAAAGGACCCCAAGTCCCAGGTAAAAGGAAGATGTGTGAATATAAAATGAGAAATCAGGAAAAATACATAGCCTGAGAACTTCCAAATGGATAGGTAAGGGTTAATTTCTTTTAGGGAATTTTCGAGTGGTTAGCTGTGCTATTTTCTAACACTAAAAATTCTCAAGTACTCTGACATTGATTATTTATTAAAGGTTTTTACGCTCTGTGGTCTGAACTTGCCTAGTCAGTTTTAACGGATCTATGCAATAGCTTCTTAAGCAATCTTATGCAAATATAAGTTTTTAAACTATGTAAGGATTCACATAAATCAGGGTTATATAAATGAAATCCCTTATTAATTAAACTTTAGGAAAGAAAACTGCAGGGATTTTGGCATTAGCATTCCTCACTGTTTAAAATGCAATTAACTTCTACCACAATAAGCTATAAAGGTACCTATGATTTTTAATGGGCAGCAATAGAAACTCAATTATGTATATATATTTACTTACTAAGGAGCTTTGCCATTGCAGGATGTTTTAACAAGAATTTTGTTTCCAAGAGAAAATAAGCTAAAGTGTTAACAACTGAATAACAAATACATGAAACTACAAAAAAATTTTCTTACCTGTAATACAAACTTCTGATCTATGTATTTTTTGGCAATGCTGGGTTGGAATTCTTGGCTTTCCAAAAATCGTATGAAAAATTCATATACAAGCTGAAACAGATTATAGTTAAAGTCAAAATATGATTCATTAAGAATAGTATTAAAAACCACAAAAAGCCTGAAACACTAAAACTAACTTCAGGGCTTAGGAAAATCGGGTTTTAATGCCAACCTTTCAGCCACGCTAGCCTTTCTTGAGGATCATATGTGCTACTGTATTTTTTTACAACTTCTAACTTTTAAGCTGAAAATTAGAAAATGCAGCCAAAAAAAGCAAATAAAAATCTCCAAAAATCTTATTATTCAGAGATAACAGCTATTAACATTTTAATGTATATACCTCCACATTTTCTCTATACTTCTATAATACAAAGTATTATACTGAGTTTTGCAAGCTACTTTTATTATTTAAATGTACTGTGAACATTTTACATCAATAATATCTAAACCATCATTCCTAGTAGCTATAAGTAGCCTATTATACAAAACTTATAACAAATAATTACATTATATATAACAATCACTTTCTTATGCTTGGACATTTACATCATTTAAAAATTACTTCTATATCAAATTATGCTACAGTATACATCATGTAACATACATCAGTGGGGACTTGTTCAATTGTTTTGTGGGGAAATTTTTCTGAAAGGAACTGCTAGTCTGAAGATAACCTGTTCCAGTTTTGGATACTCATTGCTAAACTGCCTTTCAGAAAAATTATGGCAATTTACACTCTTTCCTAGCAATATAATCACGGTGTGTCACAATATTCTCATCTGCAAAAATATAAGGATGTGTTAATTTCATATAACTGTTCTGACAAACTTTAAGGGGTCAATGCTTATGATCTATGCATAACAAAACTATATTAAGTGCTACATCAGATCCTAGTGTAGTACAACAGGAATTCTTCAATCAGAACTTTTAAGAGACAAATGTTGGGTCAGAAACCTAACGCTCCATTCCCTTACTATCTGTGTAACTCAGGCCAAGTCACTTAACTTCTCGGACCCTCTCTTTCTTCATCTGGGAGCGACACGCTCTGTGCACAATGACTGGCACCTGCGGCCACTGTCACGGCCTAAAGAACATTCTCAAACTTTCTGTTCTACACATCGACACTTAAAATCCACTGAAGACTTTAAAGATCTTTTATGTGATGTATATGTGTTTGTGTGTCTAATTTTACCAAATCAGAAATTAAAACTGAGAAAATTTTAAATACGTATTATTTCATTTTAAAACCATACATTACATGTTAATATAAAGAATATATTTTTGTGAAAAGCAAGTTTATTTTGAAAAAAATACTGAGAAGAGAAATAATTTTACATTTTTATAAATCTCTTTAATGTCTGGCTTAACGGAAGATGGCTAGATTTTCATCTGCGTCTGTATTCAATCTATTGTATTTGTTGACGTTCAACAAATAAAGAAACTCAAGTCTCTCACAGAGCTAATGGTCGGAAAAGAAGAGATATATTAATAGTCTTTTCACACATTGGATTTCCTTGTTTGATATTACACCAAAACTTGACAAACAGGAGTTTCTTAAAGATCAACTGCAATGTAGAATCTGAAACTGTATCAATGAACTTTTCATACTTTGTTACACTAAAATCCAACTGTCTGTTTTGCACTTTGAATGGATCTTTTCCCATACATGGTTTCCGAACACTATTCCTTGGTCAACTGGAAAATACTGTTCACTGACTTACAAATTATCAAACATACATATTCTTCAATATCATCTCCATTTTGTATTTTAAAATTCTTCAAGGTTTGGCCTTGAGGACATAATACTGAGTGAAATAAGTCAGACAAAAAAGGACAGATACTGTATGATTCCATTATTATGACTCTGATAAGGCTGCCAGTGTTTTGGAGTAGCTGAAAGGAAAAATGTGGAAGGAGGGCATGGTGGCCCATGACAGACTCTGGGAACTGTTCTGTAGCTGCTTCTTGGGGTCTGCTTTAAAAATTACTGCTTTTTTCCTTTCTTTCTTTCTTTTCTTTGTACATATATGTTATATTTTCCAACAAAAAAATGTTGAAAAAAACTATAGGCAGTTATAGTAATATTAGATAAAATGAATTCCTAAAATCAAAAATGTGAAACTATTTAGTAACAAAAACTCACTACTATTGCAAAGTTAATATTTGCAATAACTTTTTACTTGATATTTTGAGAACGCACAGTTCTGATAGTTAATCAAATGGTATTTAAGATACTGTTTAATATTTAGCATTCAACTAACTCTGATATCTGTATTTATAGATTTTTTCCTTCTTTGCTTTAATTTTAAATTGGGTTATGAAACATATTGTACAAACAGGCTTTACAATGATTACTTGTTTTTTTTAATATACCTATAGATAAGCTAACTAAGATATCTATTGTAGGTGGTTAAGATTTCCATATGTCAACTGTAAAAATATTTGAATCTATATTTTCCTAAAATCAGGAAAATATTTAGTAACACAGATCATTACTATATCAAAGCAGGTATTTGTAAGAGCTTTCAACTTGATATTTTGAGAACATTCACAGTTTTAACGTGAATTAAATTAAACATACCATTGATCAAATGGTACCTAAGTTAATGTTTAACACTTAAAATTTAAGAACTTTGCTTTCAGAACGTGTACATTTTTTCCTTGTCGCCTTAATTTTAAATTGGCTTATGAAACTTACTGCACAAGCACAGGCTTTACAGTGATTATATGGATACTTTCTTTATATGTGCTTCTGGTTAAGATAACAAAATATCCATTTCTGGTGTTGTCATGGTCAGGTTCATGTGGCAACTTGGCCAGGTGGTGGAACCTGTTTGTCTGGTTGGGCAAGTGCTGGCCTGTCTGTTGCGATGAGGACATTTCATAGAATTAAATCATGATCATGTCAGCTACATTCACAGCTGATTCCATTTGAAATTAGAAAAAGGGGAGTGTCTTCTGCAATGAGTGATGCTTAATCTGATCACTGGAAGCCTTTTAAGAGGATTCAGAAAAGACAGGCTCTTCCTGTCTCAGCTGATGAGCCTCTCCTGTGGAGTTCATCCAGACCCTCCATTGGAGTGGTCGGCTTGACAGCCTGCCCTGCGGATTTTAGACTCTGCATTCCCACGGTCACGTGAGACACTTTTATAAATTTTATATTTGCGAGTGTTCCCTGTTGATTCTGCTTCTCTAGAGAACCCTAACTAATACATCTTCATACCAGGAGTGGTTCTTAAGAAACAGAATCTTAAAAATGGGTTTTTATGAATGATTTTCTACTCCAACTGGACTCAAAGGCACTAAGGACTCTGATTCCCATAATCAGAATGACACTCCCAATCCATGGAGTGAGTTGGCAAAAGAGATAGTCAAAATATCACTATTCGATTCTCCTAATGCTTCGCTTGTACGAAGCCAGGCTCTGGGGGATAATGTTTTTGACACCTTTACAGAGTTTTGTAGAAATAAGAGGTATAGAGATGTTGGTTGGTTATTGTTTAGATACACAGGATACATTAAGGAGTGAAAGGGATGGGCTTAAGGCTTCGAACAAGAAGCTTAAGCACGGTCTGACAGATACAGATGTTTCTATGAGTATCTTGAAGGAAAATCTTATTTCCTTTCGCAGGAGACTTCAGATCTCTGAAAATCAGACTCAGAATCTTACTGTTAGAGTAGCAACTTTACAACGTAAACTGAAATCTCAAACTTGCATGGTGTCTGCCGTTAAAGTAAGGGCATTGATTGGAAAGGAGTGGGACCCTGAAAAACGGGATGGTGACATATGGATTGATAATGATGTTGGGGGCGAGGTTGAAACCCTAGATCATGCTGAGTCTTCTCTAGATAACCCTGTAATAGTCTGCCCTGAGGACATAGCCGCCCCACCTCCAGCCTGCCTTGAGGAATTGGCCACCCAACCTCCTCCTGAAGGGATTAGCCCTAGAGTGATTAATCCTGTTTCACCAGATGAAACTGCAAACGAAGGCCCTGAAGCACATGGCTTGGAAGATATTTCTAATTCTTTTCATGACCCACCCACACCACCCCTCATTTCTTCTAGACCTATAACTAGACTAAAGTCCCAACAGGCCCCTAAAGGTGAGGTACAAACTATCACACATGAGGTGGTATGTTATACTCCAATAGAACTGTGTGAGTTTTCCAATTTATATAGACAGAAATATGGGAGTATGTGTGGCTATGGATTTTAAGGGTGTGGGATAATGGTGGGAAGAATATAAGGCTTGATCAGGCTGAATTTATTGATATGGGCCCACTAAGCAGAGATTCTTCATTCAGTGTTATAGCTCGAGTGGTTAGAAAAGGTATTAACAGTTTCTTTGGATGGTTGGTTGAAACATGGATCAAAAGGTGGCCAACATTACCTGAGGTTGAAATGCCAGAACTGCCCTGGTAAAATGTAGATGAGGGGATCCAGAGGCTTAGAGAGATGGGAATGTTAGAGTGGATTTACCATGCAAAGCCTG
>PVIY010053353.1:0-14724 GCA_004026745.1 Myrmecophaga tridactyla | reverse complement strand
AGTTGGAACATTTGAAGAGGGAGAGTAACTAAATGGGCATTCTAATCATGGGGATAAAATATATGAAATGTGAGAAATGGGTAGAGGTTTGTTTGGTTTAAGCAAGGGATGAGAATTTGGAGAATTGCTGCTTTGCTACAACATCTTCCAACATAGAGACCCCACATGACTATAAAAAGAGCCTTTGTGTTAGTCTTTTGCTGCTGTATGAAATCAGTACAAACTTGGTGGCTTAAAACAACACATGTTTATTATTTAAATAATAAACTTTATTTCAAATAATAAAGTTCTGTAGGTCAAAAGTCCTACATGGGTCTCACTGAGCTGAAATCCAGGTGTTGGCAGGGCTTTGCTTCTTTCTGGAAGTTCTAAGGGAAAATTTATTTTTTCCTTTCCTTTTCTGGCTTCTAGAGACTGTCTACCCTCCTTGGCTTGTAGCCCTTTCCTCCATCTTCAAACTCAACAACATAGCCTTTTTCTGGTGTTCTTCTGTAGTTAAATCTCTCTCTGCTTTCCTCCTCTGCCTCCTTCTTCCAATTTAAAAGACCATTATAATTTGGGCCTACCTGCATAATCCCTGATAATCCCCCTACATTAAGGTCAGCTGATTAGCAACCTTAATATCACTTTGCCTTATAATATATTCATAGGATGTGGACATCTTCAGGGGGCCTGCTTTAGAAAATGGAGCTTTTCTATCTTTACTTGAAACTGGGAAGATATTACTTTTGAGTTGGTTTACTTTTAAAAAGACAGTGTTTCCTTTGCCATTCCATGCCCATAGAGTCTGCATGCGATGGAAGGTCACGTCATGATCGCCTTCTTGCCCACCATCTTAAACCAGCTCTTCCGAGTCCTCACCAGAGCCACCCAGGAGGAGGTTGCAGTCAATGTGACACGGTAAGATAAGTGGATGGGTAGATATACATCTTCTCTTTCAGTGTGTCCGCAGCTGGAGCCCAATTATACATATCTGGGATGCTGGTGTATGTTGAACATTATTTTTAAGAAATTTCTTTTGAGCCCATTTATAGAGACCATGTCTAATTCCTTGCTTTTTTGTGGTGCCAGTAGCATCATCATTGTTCTGCTGTACTGTGACAACAATGAAATGTTTCCGTTTTCATGTTATTATTCATTGCTTTATTCGTTCTTGTGCTATGTAGGGTCATTATTCATGTGGTTGCCCAGTGCCATGAGGAAGGATTGGAGAGCCACTTGAGGTCATATGTTAAGGTATGTAAAATAAACTCACATTTATATCTGTGGCTCTCCAGTTTTCCTTCTAAGGACTTTTTTTTAAAGTCTAGTTATTTTGGGATATACTTAAAACTTACCTGTGCTTTCTCTTCTTTATGTTATGGCCAGTACTTATACCTGAATGAGAAGTCCAAAGAGGGGCACCCATTCATTTATTTACTTAATTTCATTCTTTCAGCTATATTTCTTTTACTGCATTGTACAAATAACGTGACCCAAAATGACATGAAAGTTTAAAGAAAAATTTTGAATTGCTCTTGACTAGACCTCTAGTATAGCCAGGTGTCTTCATTTTTCTCTTTACCATCTAAAATTTCCAATAAAACTCCTCCCAAGTTAGCTCTGGTCACAATCCAATTAGATGACTTTGGAACAGCAAGAGATGTCATTAGGGTAAATGTCATGAGGTTCTTTTTTTTTTTTTTTTATCCCTTTTGTTATTGTGGTAAGAAATAAATAGCTTAAAGTTTACCATTTTAACCATTTTTAAGTGCACAATTCAATGGCATTAAGTACCTTCACAATGATATACAACCTTTACCACTCTTTCCAGAACTCTTTCATCAGACCATACAGAAACTTTTTACCCATGAAGCAGTAGCTCCCCATTCCCAAATTATTTTTTTTGTATACAACATTGTTTTAGTTTGTAAGCTGCCAGATGCAATATACCAGAAATGGAACAGCTTTTAAAAAGGGAATTTGTCAAATTGCGAGTTTATAGTTCTGTGGCTGTGAAAATGTCCAATTTAAGGAACCAACAAGAGGTTACCTTAACTCCAAAGAAAGTGCTGATGGGATTCTGGCTTTCTCTCTCAGCTGGGAAGACACATGGGGATGTCTGCTAGCTTTCTCTCCAGCTTCTTATTTCATGCAGTTCCCCTGAGGATGTTTTTCTTCTTCGTCTCTAAAGGTCTCTGGCTGCATGAGCTCTGTTGGTTCTGTTGGCTCTATTGGCACTGAGCCTCTTCTAGAATGTTTCCCTCTTAAAGGGCTCCAGTAAGCATCTCCAACTTGAATGGGTGGAGACACATCTCCATGGAAACCATCTAATCAAAAGTTTACCTGTGGGTCACATCTCCAAGGAAACAATCAAAAAGATCCCGCCAGCAGTGTTGAATGAGAATTAAAGAGAACCGACTTTTCTGGGGTACATAATAGTTTCAAGCTGGCACAAACATTCATTAAATGTTCTAGTATTTACTATTCTAAAAAATACATAAATTCTAATAAGTTTTAGATACCTTTGAGACTTATAGCTATGACTTACTTTAAAAAATAAAGTTTGGATTTTTCAACTGATAAGTTGCCGAATATTATATGACACAGTCCTTGCAGCCCTTGATGAAGATAGAGTTATAGGGCTGAAATACCAATGATGTGACTGAGTCAGTTGATTCACATACTTTGGCATGCTCTCTAAAGACATCATGAACCTCCCCTTTTCTATTAAATGACAATCACCCTTCCCACTTTCCATTCCCATACCTTCCTCTCCCACCAATGAAATTGTACCCACATCCCTCATCTTTATTCTTGGGAGCCACTAGCGCTTTCAGCCCAGTTTGAGAACCAGTGCATTAAAGTATCTTTCCTTTTTCTTCAAAGTATGCTTATAAAGCTGAGCCATATGTTGCTTCTGAGTATAAGACAGTGCATGAAGAACTGACCAAATCTATGACCACAATTCTCAAGCCTTCTGCAGATTTCCTCACCAGCAACAAACTACTTAAGGTATGTTGGGATAGCCAGTGTGTCTCTGCAACATTGAAACTAATTAAAGAAAATTCAGATTCCATAGACTATCCATTTTTTGTGAGCTCTGAAAGACTGTCAGCAACTCTGAAAAGGGGTAGCAGAGTTGTACTTCAATACCAGGTATGCTGCTGTGTTGAGATGGGAGCTGCAAACTATCACTATATTCAGAATTCTGTTAGCTCTTGAATATTAATAAGTCCTTATATTCAAATTAAAATGTACTAGAAGACTCTGACTTAGGGACTATAAGGGCAGGTATCACCAAATGTTAGGCTCAACTATGGGAAGAGATTGCACATAATTTTGAGTGGCAGAAACTTGTTAGATTATACCATGTTGAGCGTATGCACCCTATTTTCTGGTCGAGTGGAGTTATTTATTGTTGAACATGTGAAAGCAGAAGAACATCTGCCAAGCCCTTCTTTGGTCTGATAATAATTTGCTAAGATATTCAGTGGTGTTTTAGAGCCATATCTGTTTCATGTCAATAACATTGTAAGCCTAACTTCCTACCTCCTTATTTGTTGCTTTTCTTATTGGGATCATTTTTTTTCCCTTTCAGTATTCATGGTTTTTCTTTGACGTTTTGATAAAATCCATGGCTCAGCATTTGATTGAGAACTCCAAAGTTAAGGTATGTTACTTCATATCAAGTGTCACTACATTTAGTAGCTAACATTTATTCATGCTTTCTTTGTGCCAATTACAGCACCAGTATTAGTGCTTTATAAGTAATACATCCTTTTAGCTTCATAACAACCCTGTGAAGAAAATATTATTCTTACCCTCATTTTGTAGATGAGGAAACTGAGGCCAATGCTTGAGTTTTTGCCCAAGTTCATGCTGCTAGTGAGTAGGGGAGCCAGGTTTTGAAACCAGTCTGGCTTCAAAGCTTGCTCCTGAATCTCTGTGTTATTAAGTCCAAAGAAAAACAATACCTTTTCTTTTTACTAGCTCGCTAAATTTCAAGTTTGTTGAAATGGGAATAGTAGTTTAAGCATTAATTTAAAATGCCATTTCCCAGTGTTTATTATTCTCTTAACCATCTTAGACATTTCTCAGGGTCTAGGATGGGGTTGTCTGATTCAGTCTCTTGTCCTCTGTATTAATGAATTAATGAACTCTGTGATAACTCAGTCTCTTTGCCATAAATGCTTAGTCTTAAATTTCCTCTCTTTCCCCTAGCACCTCCTTGAGATGGGGTCTAGATTTGTGACTTTGTGGGTGTTATCCATGTCGTACCCAGGTTCTTACTGGCCTTTGCCATGAGATGCATGGTTTCAGCTCTGAACTGATCCCATTGCGGTGTGAGCAGCCTTTGTCTGAGTCTGAGGCATTAAGTTTTTATAAAATTCAAATGCAGTAAATACAATGTAACTTTCCCATATTTTGGCAATGCAGCTTTCCCATTTTGATGATTCAAAAGTTCCTTCTGAACCATACAGTGTCTCAGAGTTGTCATTATGAATATGAATGTTTGTCTTATTGGAATTGTATAGAAGTCCCTCTCATAATAATTTCTTATGCCGTTGGAGTCCTGCAGGTAGGAGAAAGAAGCAATAGGGAGAGATGCTCAAGATCTAGGACTCCCAAGCAAAGTATTTGAACTCTGTGAAAGCCTTGTGCAAGGCTGCTAGACTTTTGTCAGGCAGAAGGTTGGTTGTTCAGAAGCTAAAGCTGTACTTTCCTCTAGCAGTGCAGGTGCTAGTGCCTCACCATGTGGGTTCCTTTTTTTGTTTATTAAATCTTGTTAAGGATTCTGATTTTAGTGTCCAAGGAGTTGCCAGATGGAAGTGGGCCCTGCCTGTCACAGAGTAATGTACCAGCCAAATGATGCCAGGACAGCCTGCCAAGGAAAAATCTAGCAGATTGTCTACTGGCAGTATGCATCTAAACACACACACACACACGCACATGCACACATATATTCAAAGAAAGAAAGTCATTTGGATTTATTGCTTTTCTGTTAAAAATGTTGTTGTATATGGGATAGGCTTAAGATCCCCTTGGATTTTTCATTATGTTTGGTCTCTTCCGTAAATAAATGTGATCACTTTAGAGAGAGTAGTGACTTCATATTTAAAACTATCATTGATTCATTCAGAAAGTAATAGTTGAGTCCTGAGGGTTACAAAGTTAATATGGCATGGTTTGTGCACTGAAAGAGTTTAGGTTTGACAACATAGAAAGAAACCAAAAGTCACCTTATCTCAAGTGATCAGACAGAGGTGGGCACAGAGTGCTCCAGAAGAATGGGGGAGGGGGTGTCAAAGACTGCCTGGGCGAGGTGTGAATTGAGGTGGGCTTTGCAGTGTAAATTAGGGGTTGGCTAGATGTGAAGGGGAATGAACACTTTTGTCAGAGAAGAGAACTGTGGTGGTAAAAAGCTGGGACACTGCTCCACACGTCCAAGGAACTACAAGCCTATGTGGTCCCTCCTGTGACAGCAGAAAAAGACCATGTGAGTGGTGGTCTAGAGAGGTCTTGCAAATGTCCAAAAACACAAGACATACATTCGTAAAGTATCTATGGTATCTTTCTGAGTACTGTGTTAGAAAAGTAATAAAGGAATTGATTTTTGTGTGTTCTGTTCTCAAGATTCTAAAGTAAACCACAGAATTTAAGGGATGGGAAGGATGGGAAAGGTGCTTTCTGGTTCATCTCCTCCCTTATTTCGCAGATATGGAAGGCGAAGTGTAGGCAGAAATGTAGACCTGTGAAGTGTCTACCTGCCCAGGGTCAAACAATTTAGCAGAGCCGGGAATTAGTGCTGTAGTCAGCGTCAGTCTTTTCCCCAGTGTTCTGCCATTTGCAGCCTTATAACTTCATTCTCCAATACTTCTGGGAAGTAGTTTATTTCTCTTTGTAACTCTGCACAACCCACTAAAATGCTATCATGTACAATCTTTTCCATAAGTTAATTATATCTTGGTTCTAAAACAGTATTCCGAGAGTTTTTAGAAGTAGTTTATTTTTAAATTATTATTCACCTATGCTTAAAATGCTACCATTGGCATTTTTCATTTTTTTCTTTTTCCAAAAGGAGAAAACTTAACCAAAACATAATTTATTATAAAAAGAAATTCAGCGATGGTAGCACTGATTGTGACTATACTCAACAGTGCTGAATTGTATCTGAATGTTGTTGAAGGAGGGAGGTCAGCGTCTTATTTGCCACCAGAAGGAAAGCTAGAGGCTAAAACATAGGACTGTGTAACACAGTGAATCTTGTGGTGGACTGTGACTATAATTAGCAGGACAAATATAAAAAATTTCTTCCATGAACTAGAGCAAATGTACAGCACTATTACAAGGAGTACATAAAAGCATGGTTTATAGGAAAAATATACCTATTGACTATAGTTAACAGTAATATCTTAATATTCATCAGCAGTAACAAATGTACCACACCTGTGCTAGGGGGCAATGATAGGGAAACATAAGGGTGTTGAAATGTTTTGGATTTTCTTTTCTTTCTTGGAGCAATGAAATGCTCTAAAATTGATTTAGGTGATGAATGCATAACTGTGATGATAACTGTGAGCTCTGTGTACTTTGGATGAATAGTATGATATGTGCATATGTCTCAATAAAATTATATTGAAAAAAAAAAGAAATTCAAATAACCTGCTTACCACTTTGTATAGTTTAACATGATCACTTTTTGAGTGCTCTCTACTTCAGGAGGAATAATGAATTCTAAGATGGTTTCTGCTTCCATGTCATCTCAGATACCATGCCACTCTGTCTTATTAATCATGCATTATTGATCTATGACTGTCTAGAAGGTTTTTTGAAGCCTTCATTCAGTTTGTCTCATTTCCTAGCATTATGAATTTTCTGTTTGAATTAGGTTTTATGTTTTGTCTTATATTTACATCTTGAGCCCGTCATGCTTTAGTTCCCAATTCTAGTGTTTTGAATTTAGGGAACAAGTTCATGTTCACCATTCCTAAACCATTCATGATTTCCAAAACTTTGATCAAATCCCTTCAGATGTTTTATGTTTTTAGAATGAAGATTATTAATTTCTTCCAATGTCTTTATAACCCTGATCCTGATTTTCTTTTCCTCATTGGTGAGTCTGTCAAAGTGGCATAAAGCAGATGTATATTAGTCTTGTAGGAACAACTGGGCTGTGGTTTCAAATAAGAGCCAGATAATCTTTTCAGTTTGCTTAAATTTCCCTTTCTGAGGATATCTAGCATCGATCATGTTGAGCTGGTCTTCAGTGTATACACCCAGTATTAGTAGAGTGGCTCCAGCTGATGTATATTTATAGAAAGGGATACATTTTCATAGGGTTAAGCTTCCTTTTAATGCTGCACTCTTTCTGAAAGGGGGAGGAGGCCACCTGTGTGCACCTTCCAAGCCTCAGCCAATAAAACCACACTTAATTTGCTGAGGAAGAGTGTGAATTAGAGCATCTCTTTGGACTTGCATCTAATGTAAGTCATTTCCTGATCACAACAGATGGATCTGCAGTTTGGATTGATTATATATGACTATGCTAGTCTCTAGTGCTTTGCTTATGCTTGGAATTTACAATAAATGTTTTTTGAGGGAAATATGAGAGAGACCTCATCTAGGCCTACCAAACAGCCTTCCCCACCCCCTCTGCCCCTATGGTCAACATTTTTAGGTGTTTCTTTTCTGTCATTTATATTTAGCAGCTATAATTTCAGCAGACTGGGTTTGAATGTCCTTTCCTCCCACACTGAACCAAGCAACTTGCTAGCATTCCACAGGTATTCTTCAACAAAAGAGGTTGGGAAACCTGGTATGAGATAGGATGAATATATACCCTTTAATAAGCATTACTTGTTTAACATTTAGCCATTTTCTGACTTCATTGAGCAAGGAAAGAGTTTTAATTTTTTAAAATTGAAGAAGGGTGCTGTAGTACATATTCTCAGTGAACTGCTTGAACTTTCCCTAAACCAAACTTGTAATCATTGAACATCATGACAGGGAATGTTAATATCCATGCTTCTGTCTATGAATGAGTGTTTTTTTCGTTTTTTTGCATGGGCAGGCACTGGTAATCGAACCCAGGTCTCTGGCATGGCAGGCAAGAATTCTGCCACTGAGCCACCATCGCACCACCCTTTACATTTAGTTTTTATTTCTCTCTTTTTTTTTTTTCTTTTTTGTGAAAAATAACATATATATGAAGAAGCAATAAATTTCAAAGTACATCGTGGCGACTAGTTGTAGAACAGATTTCAGAGTTTGGTATGGGTTACAATTCCACAATTTTAGGTTTTTACTTCAAGCTGCTCTAAGATGCTAGAGATTAAAAGACATATCAATAAAATGATTCAGCACTCATACTCATTCATTAAGCCCTTCCTTTTCTGTATAACTCCACTATCACCTTTGATCTCATGAATGAGTGTTTTGAACAGCTGGGCGACAGAGCGCTGATGAGATATGTGACTGAAGTAGAGTGTGAATCCTGCGCTTTGAAGCTGACATAGTCTATTGGAGAAAGAAAATATTCAGTTTGGAACATTTAGAGAAGAGTGGAGGAAGGTGTAGGTAAGGTGTCATATCCAAGAATGATAGAAGATTAGTATGGGGATAGAGATGGCTTTTTACCTGGACTGTGAAGGATGCATGACTTAGAGAGAGGAAAATGAGTATTAGGTAGAGGAAACAGCTCATGCAGGGTAAGGGCCTCTGTGGCTTGCTCTCAGGATGTTTAGAATGAGAGTAGAGGGGAAAGATTGAAAAATAATATTAGCTTAGAAACAAAGAAGAGATTATGGGGGACTTTGAAAACCAATCAGCAGACCATGGAGAAGTAGAATAGGTTCTGTAGCAAGAGTGACAAGATAAAAGAGAATATAAAAGACAGCAGAGTGACTTGGAAACTTTCATATCAGTGAGTCTACCTACCCTCAGAGTTTATTATGTTAAGACATTCTGGGCACCTATGGAGTGATTAATTGAATTGTTGCTTTTTATATTTCTTTTTTTTTTTAGGTCTCTAACTGAAATAATATGAAACGACATGTTATGGTGTAGTAATTTTAAAAGGAGCTAATGAAGATCTAGCACTGGGAGGGATGATAAGGATGGAGAACATTAGGACTGAATAAGAGTTTATATTAAGAAAGAAACAGTTATTTCTAGGTATTTACTGGAGAGACATGAAAGTGTTTTTCCACACAAAAACCTGTGTGTAAATGTTCATAGCAGCTTTGTTCATAATAGCCCAAAATTGGGAGCAACCAAGTGACCACCAACTAGTGAATGGATAAACAAATTGTGGTACCTCCATATTATGAAATACTACTCAGGATTAAAAAGAAAGTACTGATTCATGCAGCAAATGATTGAATCTCAAAAGCAGTATGTTATGCGAAAGAAGTCAGATACAAAAGACCACATACTGTTTGAATTCATTTATCTGACATTCTAGAAAAAGAAAAACTGCAGGAAAGAAAGCAGAGAAGTGGTTACTGGGAGCCAGAGGTGGGGGAAGGGAATTGACTCACATTTTATAGGTGAGGGAAATGTTCTATATTGATTATACTGGTAGCCACATGACTATATACACTTGTCAAGACTTACCAAAGTGTAGACTTTAAAAGGTGAGTTCTATTGTATGTAATTTATGCCTCAATAAACCTCACTTTAAAAACAGAACATAGTAGCATCAGACATGAATGGGAATAAAAAGGCCTAGATTTCAAATATTTGCACACAGAAGAATAAAGCTTTTGAGAAAGATAATAGAGTAGAAAAGGTGGTTTACCTGGAAAGTTGGAAGGTGCTCTATTATGCTGGGGATGGCTTAAGCTTTAGGTGTGTGTTAGGTTATAGGTTCAGCTACTGTGAGTGAGACCTAAAGTAACAGTGATTTAAACAAGAAAAAGTGTTCATTTCTTCTCACATGGAAGTCCAAGCTCATAAGGGGATTCTGTTCTACAAAGTTATCAGGGATCAGGCTCCTTCCATCTCATTGCTTTGTCCTGGAGTGCTGCCCACATCCTCACCATTAGTCTTGCTTCACCACGTCATCCACAGTAGGAGGGGGAAGGAGGGAAGGAGAAGACACACCTTTTCCCTTTTCCCTCTAAGGACATCACCCAGAAGTCATGCACAGCTCTGCCACTGTTTTTCTATTGGACAGATTTGGTTACATGACCACACCTAGCTGCAAGGGGTACTGGAAATTATAGTCTGTATTGTGGGTTAAAAAGTTGATATTCTGTTACCAGTGGAGGGAAAGGAGAGAACAAATTTTGGCAGATAACTAACAGTTGTTGCTATAAGGGGCCATAATGCATCCAACAGAAATTTCCAGTTGGCAGGTAGAGATTCAAGCTTGGACAAGACAGAGAACAGACAAAACTAAAGAAATAGATTTGTGAACCCCATTTGCTGAGACCATAAAGCCTAAGCTTTTCTCTGGGGAAAAGAACTGAGACCATCCAGGTTGCCCATGGGATTATCCATGAAAGGGATTTATTAAGGTAATGACTATCAGGGAAGTTGGGATGGGAGCCTGGGAGAGCCAATAGTCTGCAGTACAGGTCTGACCCCAGGTGAAAGAGGGAGGGAAGCAGGGAAGCATAGTGCTAAGAGAGTCCAGCAAGGCTATTGGAAAGTGCTCGAGCCAAAGTTGACTGTCAAAGTAATCTCACGTCTCCCAGAAGCAAGTTGGCCTTAGTATCTCTTGCCACCCTCCTTCATTGGATGGGAGCAGTCTGTGCAAAGTGTGGCTGAGGTGCAAATACAGCAATGGATTTTATAGCACAGCAGCTGGGCCATAGGTTAATTACCTTTCCTGTAATCAGAAATCAGAGATACCATTCCCAGGCACCAGCAGGCTAGAGAGAGACATAAACACAGAGAGTAGAGAGAGAGAGAGGGTACAGATACTGATTTTTGTGAATGAAAATAACAGAGGAAGTAGGAGGAAAAAGAGAAGTTGTAGGCAAAGTAGAAGGGAGAGGAAATAATATAATAAGAAGAAGCAACTTCAAAATGCCAAAAGTACTATTTTGCAAATTTCTTCTCAGCCCCATTAGTTTTTTATTGTTCTTGTTCTTGTTTGTTAAGCCGGAAAAAACGAAGTTATTAACTAGCAGTCTTATTTATTGTATCTCAGAGAGCAGTAACATAGCCCATGGAAAGGAGCTCTCTCAACCTCACATGCATGTGCAAGGACACAGCAAGGAACAAAGAACTGAAAATTTGAGGGATGTTCTGAAGTCCTTACATGTGAAGCTGGGATTTGGGCAGCAGCAATTGTTGAAATCCTAATGACGTGTAGAATGCAGTTTAGCCCCATCACTAGGTCTCCGCCAAGACTTCACTTGTTAACAGCAGGGCTCACAGGGGTTTTCACAGCAAGGCTAAGTGTGGGTTGTCAGGCAGATCCCACTCAGCCCAGGAGTCGGGTGGCAGGAGTTGAGCAGCCAGCAGGATGGCACATAGGTATCCAGCTCACAGCAGGGAGGGGTGCAGGGGTCACAGCAGGTCGGCTAGAGGAGGCTGATCTCATGTGGACAGGTGCTGGGCAGGCAGACCCCACACCAGCAGCATTTGTCAGAGGAGCAGATGGTGGTGGCTGGGCCATTGGGGACGCTGCAGCAGTGCTGCCAAGAGATCCCACAGCAGGACATGCTAAGGAGCCAGGGTTTTGTTTGGCTGAGGAGTCTCTTATTGTCTCAGTGTCCTCTCCTCTGACCTAGCTCTTATATACTCAAACCCCTGGGCATCAGCCCATTACCTAGGAGTTTTTCCTTCCATTTCAGTTTGTAGTAATCTCATAAATGCATCTGATTACTTAGGTGTTTATTACTTAAGATGCATGTCTCAGCTCATAAAAAGACTTTTTAGTTAGTTTGGTTGCCAAATTAGGACTCCTGACAGCAGCTATTTGTCACTGAAAGGAGAGCTTCATTTCAGCCTTCAAAGACGCTGAGTTGTCATTTCCTAATCACTGAATAGTATTAGTGATGGGTTGGTTTGTCAATTATCCACCATTCTTCACCATGTTTTCTTTCTTTTTAATAAAAACTCTTTGTTTTAGAATTATTCAAATAAATTCAAAGTAGAGGGGATAGTGTTAACAAATCTCATGTTATCACCCAGCTTTAGTAGTTATCAACATTCTGACTTTTTTTGCTCTAAATATATCCAGCCTCCTACATTTTTTCCTAGAGTATTTTAAAGCAGTTCTCATACATTATAAGAAATATTTCATCTATAAAAACTTTGATCTGTCATCTTTAACAGATAAGGCCTTTTTAAAAAGCCCTACTATACCATTATCACACCCAACAAAATTAGCAATACTTTTTTTTTTATCATCTAACACCAAATCTGTATTCAGTTTTCCCAGATGTCTTGAAAATGCCATTTTACAGTTGGTTTGTCTGAATCAGGATCTAAACAAGGCCCATACATTGCATTTGATTGATGTCTCTTTAAGATTCATTGACTCTTATACTGTTCTTTCTTCATTTGTTCATTTGTTTTTGTTGTTGTTGTTGTTGTTCATTTGTTTTTTAATGTCATATATTTGTTGAAGAAAGTCCACCATTTGTCCTGTAGAATTTCCCACATTTCTACAACACTGATTATAGCCGTATGGTGTTGACATGTATTTTCTTTAAACTTTTCGTCATATCTCAAGTCTCAATTAGGTTCAGATTCAGTTTTCTTAATGGCAAGTATATTTCATGATGGTTCTACTATATCACAGAAGGAGACATCTAAAATCTGGTTGTCCCACTTTTAGCAATGATAATATTGATTAATGGGTTTAGTTGGTACTACCTGATCCATCCGTTATATATAATTCTCCATCAACTTTCATCTGATGATTTTAGCAGCCATTGACTTGGCCCCATTCTGAAAGCCGCAGACGTTTCTCTTTTTCAGGATTGGCCAGCTTGGGTAGCTGGCTGATGGTTAGAGCTAGCCGGTACTGGGCTCTCAGATGCTGATAATTTATTGAGGCTAACACCCCAGGATATAGATTTACTGGTCACATTTATGGAGCAAAATCCCTGTGGAATTTCAAAATGTGCTGCTGTGTTTGGAAATTAGCTAAACTTCAAATTCGTATTGCTTTATCCTTACTTCACTGAATACTTTAGCTTATATAAGTGCACAAAATTTTGTATTGGTGTTTTGAAAATTGAGAGTATTATAAAGCTGGTGTTTCAAAATTTCACTAAGTTCTGGTATTTAATACATAGGAATAATATATGCTTGCATGAAGAAATATCTAGGTTTCAGTTCTAGCTTTACAAAACACTATTTGTTTGACATGGATACAGGTTTGGCTGCTCTAAAAGAGGCCAAAATAATAGCAGCTTAAGTAAGACAGATTCATTTCTCTCTTTGGAAATTATGAGCTCCTAGATAGTTTGGAGAGTGAGGCGGGTCATTTAGGGACTCCAGCACCTTCTAGCCTATTATTCAGCCTAGGGTGTGACCCTCATCCACATGGTTGAGAAGCTGGTTCATCACCACCAGAAACAAGCAGGCAGTGCAAAGAAGAGAGAGTGGAAGGCAAGCAGCTTCTTTTAAGGGCATGACCTGGAAATGGCATGTCAATTCCTCTTTACCACCCATTAGCCAGAACAAAGCAGAAGGCCCATATTAGCTACAAGTTAGTCTGGGGAATGTGGTGCAGCCACGTGCCCCTGTAGAAATCAGGAGGAAGGAGAGTGGGGGCTATTGAAAGTTAGCTCTCTCTAAGCTTCAGTTTCCTCATCTGTAAAATAGGGAAGAAAATATCCCCCCCTTGTGGCTGTTAGCATTGAATGCAGGAAGGCACCTCTAGTTTAGTGCCATTCATTTTGCAGGCTCTCAATAAGTAGTTCCAGTTTGAGGGGGTGGGGAAGAGGGCAGTACAGCATCACCTGGCTGAAAGAGCCTCGTTTGGACTCATGGTAGATCTGGGTTTGTATCTTCTACTCTGCCACTTGTTAGCTGTGTGACTGAAGAGGCATCTACCATCTATAAATTTAGAATTAAGCTCATAAAGGGGTTTGTAAGAATTTAATTTAAAAGTACTTAAAAATAACTAGTCCAGTGCCTGACATGTAGAATATGTACAATAAATGGCTAATTGCTAAGTAGGCTAGCTTTAATTTATTAGGAGAGCATTCTTGATGGGGAAAAATTGTTATGTAAAGTTCATTTGAAGAGCTCTGCCTCTAAGCAGTTTAAACTGATCATGTCCAGTCATCACTCCATGGATTTACAGTTTGATACTTAAAGCTTAAACCCAAGCCATTGGTTTTTTTTTTGTTTATTTTATTTTATTTTTTAGTATTTTTTATTTTTTATTAATTAAAAAAATTACAAGAAACACAAACATTCCCAACACATACACTCAGCAATTCACATTATCATCACATAGTTGCATATTCATCATCATGATCATTTCCCAGAACATTAGCTTCAATTCAGAAAAAGAAATAAAAAGACAACAGAAAAATATAACAGAAAAAAAAAATTTTACAGGCCATACGCCTTACTGATCCCTTTCATTGATCACTAGCATTTCAAACTAAATCTATTTTAACATTTGTTCCCCCTATTATTTATTTTTATTCCATATGTTCCTCTCATCTGTTGACAAGGTAGATAAAAGGAGCATCAGACACAAGGTTTTCACAATCACACAGTCACATTGTGAAAGCTTTATCATTATACAATCATCATCAAGAA
>PVIY010053352.1:0-14718 GCA_004026745.1 Myrmecophaga tridactyla | reverse complement strand
GGGAAACCTGGGGAGCTCTTGCTGCCTTCAGTGCCTATTGCTGCATTACTGCCTCCCATCCTGGGGTATCTCTGGCATTCATCTCAGTTCAGTGAAGAAGAGACCTTGGGAGATTAGAGACTCAATGTTCCTTTCTGTGCAGCCACCCAGCTGGTCACCTAGAGATTAGCAGAAGCCTGTCTGCAGCTGGACCCCTCTCCACACCTGGCCTTCGGGACCCGGGATTATCCACACAGGTGAGTCAGGCTGGGTTTGTGCAGCTGGTCAAGACTGAGCTGCGTGTCCAAGATGCAAACCCCTGGGCCAGTTCAGCCATACCATTGGTGAAGCTTTCCTGAGAACCAAGCCTAATGCCAATGAGATCCTATCAGAGATAACGCTGTGAATGTCTAACCTGAAACTGGTCATTTAGAAGAGAAGCCAAGCATTTCCTCTCTGCCCATTCTCCACACTTGGATAATGGGCTCCACCTGCATGCCTGGAAGCATTAGAGCACGTTGGCCTACCCGACTGGATCAGGTGCTCCAGGCTGGCGCCATCATAGCCTCCACCCACAAGCTGTGGGACCTGCGTCTCCCAGGCTGAAGCAACTGGCTGTCAAACACCATAATCCTTTCCTTCATGTGAGTTATCTCTGTTTGTAATCATACACATGTTTGTGTGATTAATGGACAAATTAATGAATCACTGAGTTAGTAAATGAATGAGGAGTTGAACTGCAAGGTCATGCAGAGTTGAGGCCAGAATCAGCCACGAGAGCTGGGAAAGAAATCCATAGGGCAGCAAGAACTGGCTGTCTGCAAAGAGGCAGGACCCCAGAAAGGAGAATGGAGCAGAGATGTAAAAGAAATTTCAGCCATGAAATTTTGTAGGTTTGTCCAAAGGGATGCCCCAATTAATCCCAGAGTGATTTGAACAGTGAATAAAAAAGTGTTTGAAAGTGCCCTTGGGGGAATGGCGAGAAAGGGGGAAAATTCAACTTCCCCATTTGGAGAATTCCTGATATTCTCACAAGCAGTGGGGACAACCAAATGAAAAGACCGAGCCCTCAATCTTGAGGATTGTTCATATGAAACTTATCCCCACATATGAAACTTATCTAAACCTACTTAAAATTAGACCTAAGAGTCACTCCCAAAGAACCTCCTTTGTTGCTCAAATGTGGCCTCTCTCTCAGCCAACACGGCAAGCAAACTCACCGCCCTCTCCCTCTGTATGTGGGACATGACTCCTAGGGGTGTGGACCTTCCTGGCAACGTGGGACAGAAATCCTAGAATGAGCTGGGACTCAGCATTAAGGGATTGAGAAAACCTTCTCGATCAAAAAGGGGAAGAGTGAAATGGGACAAACTGTCAGTGGTTGAGAGATTTCACACAGAGTCAAGAGGTTATCCTGGAGGTTATTCTTACACATTATATAGACATCCCCTTTTTAGATTAAGGTGTATTAGGCTAGAGGGAACTGCCTGAAACTGTAGAGCTGTGTTCCAGTAGCCATGTTTCTTAAAGATGATTGTATAATTATATAGCTTTCGCAATGTGACTATGTGATTGTGAAAACCTTGTGTCTGATGCTCCTTTTATCTATGGTATGGACAGATGAGAAAACATATGGATTAAAAATAAATAAATAATGGGGGAAAGATGTTAAAATTAATACATACACAAATATATATTGGATAGATGGAAATACTAGTGGTCAATGAGAGGGAGGGGTAAGGGGTATGGTATGTATGAGTTTTTTCTTTTTTCTTTTTATTTCCTTTTCTGGAATGATACAAGTATTCTAAAAATTGATCACTGTGATGAATATACAACTATGTGATGATACTGTGAACCATTGATTGTACACCACGTATGGGATGTTTGTATGTTAAGAATGTATGTGCTTGTACATCGTTGTATCAATAAAAATTTAAAAAAAAAAAAAAGGAAAGAAACCCCAGCTAGGATTCCTTCATATGGATTCTGCCAGAGTCCTTGGACATCTCCAGTAAATCCTCTTTCTACCTGGGTTGGTTTGAGTCTATTTCTGTTCCCTGCAGCCAATATTTCCTAATTTTCTACCCTTTAGACAAGAGACACGCTTTTCCCTCTGGAAGACCGGAGGTCTCCTATGCGTACAGCATGCCTGACTCCACACTGGCCTAACATCCAGGAGAGAAATGGAACTACGGTCCCCGCCAGCTGATTGGGCTTTAAACGCACAGATGTTGGGCTACCTCTGGGGACTAAATGAATAGTTTGCTTTACAGCTAGACTCAAGGCTGGGGAAAATACAGTCCGGCTTCCTTAGAGTGCCGTGGATGTCTCAGTTCCCTAAAATGAGAGGAAACTACCCTTTCCTCCAGCCAAGCCTAAAGGTTATGGGGGAATGGCAGTGCCAGAGGCTGCCCCTTTGATCTCATTAGCCAAGTGTACCTGATGACAGATGCCAGCTGGCACTCCTCAGGAGAAATTCACGTTGTGTCCCTGCTGGAACAAGTCATTCACACCAGATCTATCTCCCTATACCACCCTGCCACTCTGTGATAGGGCTGCCAACAAGTGAGGTAGGAAGACATTCACACTTGTGTTTGCAAACTGTCACCTTTATAAAACAGGCGGCTTTTTTTCTATTACAATTAAAAACACTTATGTCAAGTTTTGCATTTAATTAAATCTTGTGCCTTCAACTTGCTAAAGAGCAGCAGGGGACAAGTGGCCTGTGATGATGCCAAAGAAAAAAATGAGAGGATCTGAAAGAAGTTTCCAAGAAGATTTAAAGCCTCTCTGATATAGAATCAGCTGGCGACCTTAGATGGGTCAAAATTACAAATGTTGTGGTCTTCACTCTGGAAGATGGGTGAGAATATTGGGAACATGGCAATGGTCAACTATGGTAGAGCATCACTCCACTTCTTTCCTGCCACCAAAACCCCAACTTTGTTCAGGGATCAGGTAGAGAACCCCTGACCCCAGGAAATCACTCTGGGTCAGAAATATGACAAAACGGAATCTGTTGGGGAAAAGTTTTCAGCATCAAGGGATTGAGAAAACCTTCTCAATCAAAAAGGGGAAGAGTGAAATGAGACAAAATAAACTGTCAGTGGCTGAGAGATTTCACACAGAGTCAGAAGAATAACCTGGAGGTTATTCTTACACATTATATAGATATCCCCTTTTTAGATTAAGGTGTATTAGGCTAGAGGGAACTGCCTGAAACTGTAGAGCTTATGAAAAAGAGGCACTTGCGGGCAGCTGCCGTGGCTCAGCAGGCAGAGCTCCGACCTGCCATGCTGGAGGTCTGGAGTTGGATCCCTGGTGCCTCCTGCCCATATGCAAATTAAAAAAAAAAAAAAAAAGGAAAAGAGGCACTTGAAATAAAAGCTTTCTTCTTCCACACTGGCCCCTGCTTCTTGCCTCTCAGCAAGGAGTGAGGATGTAATGCTTGGAGCTGTGGCAGCCATCCTGTGGTCATGAGGGGAAATCCAAGAGACTCCCAGGCAGGCCAGCATTTGTTCAGCTGCTTCACCAGTACCAGCATCTTCATAGCTCTAGGCATATTGTTTTGTGAGAAAAGCATATCCTTGCTTATTTAAAACCATTCATTCTTATTTCATGTTTAATAAATGTTAGTTCTAACAGTTATACTTCCTGGAGACATTTTTAATTGATACAAGACATGAATCAAGCTGCCAAGTTGATGGACGGGCAGAAGGGAAAGTAGCATTCAATCTATTTTCAATTGCCTATTTCCATCACACTAAGAACAGAATATAAATTCTCTCCCGATCTATTTGCTTCATTTCATGTCTCTCTTCTCCCTTTCTATATTCCAGCATTCCGGCATCCTTTCAGTTCCTCTAACACATCACACTCGCCCATGCCTCAGGCCTTTGCATATGCTGTTCCTGGCATCTGAAATGCTCCTTCCTTGCTTTCTGCCTGTCTCTCTTCACATAATTCTCATCATTACAGTCTGTGGTGGTTTAAATGGTATGTTCCCCAGAAAATCATATTCTTAAATCTAATCCAGTCCTATGAGTATAAATCTATATTTATATCGATTTATATAGATTTACAAATGTATTGTAAGTAGGTTTTTCATGAGGTTGTTTCAGTTAAGGCATGGCCCAGTGTGGTCTTAATATTCTTACTAGAGTCTTTTATAAACAGGATGAATACTGGGAGAGAAAAGGCCACAGAAGCAAGAAGCTGGAAGCAACAGAACCCAGAAGAGAAGGGAGAAACCAGGCTTAGCACATGCCTGATCCATTGTAATCCCTCACATTTTTAAAAAATTGAATGGTCTTGCTGGTTATTGTGACAGTCACTCTACATGGGTTAGGACATTGCATTCTCTCATTCAGGAGATGAGAATGCTTATTCCCATTTCACAAATGACAAAACCAAGGCTCAGAGGGTTTAAGTAACATGATCAAGCTCACACAGCCAAAAGCAGGTCTTTCTGGCCCTGTAGACTCTCTCCTCTGCATTATAGTTGCTTCTGGCCAAGTTTTGTCAACTTTATCAGGAACCTGAGCTAGTTGGGCAGTGCATCCAAACTTGGCATTGAGGAATCCGCTAGCAGTATAAAAGAAAAAGAGTAGAATGCAAATCTTGCATGAGCTGCTGCATACAAGAACCAAACACTGCAATGACTCAGGGCTGAGGGGGCCACAGCTCAGAACAGAGCAGGTTCCATATAGCAAATCAGCAGCATGTGTGGCTAACAAAACACCCAAAGGCTCTACCTGGCCCAGGAGACTAGTGCTCACTGCTGGGAGAATGTTAATTTTAATAATATTTTGGAATTTTGCCCCCCAAAGCTCTACATGTGTTTAATGCAATATTGAAACAAAATCCAAAACTGTGCAAAATAAAAATTTCTGAACTCATTCATCTCCTAGAAACTGAAGTCTTGGAAGATTTCTGGTTCTGAAAGCATAATGAATCAGAGACCAGCTGTGCTGGTGGAGTGTGGTAGTCTCGGAGCCTGAGTGTAGATAATAAAATCCCGGTGAACAAAAACACTAGGCAGAGGGAAGGGAGGATGGCACTAACATTTACAAAACATTGAATCCACATTTATTAAGCACCTAACACACATCTTACAGATATGAAAACTAAGTGGTGATTTGCTCAAGATCTCACAGCTCAACCTAAGATCGCTTGATTTCAAACTGGCTGGGAGTTTAAAAAAAAAAAAAATAGCAACCAAAAAAACAAAAGCATTTTATCGGATGGTCAAGAATCACCCGAAATGCCTAAATCTACCTGGCAATTTGCTGACAGATGAAGACTCGAATGGCAGCAGCTCCACTCTGGTTCCTGCCTTTTCCGACCTGCACTGTGGCCCGAGAGGCAGAACCGGCTGGAGTCCAGCTGCGATGCATGCCAATGCCAGAACCTCCCCGTCGCAGCAGTTCTGCAGGATGAAGCCACCAAGGACCACCATGCAGGCTCTGCACAGCACAAACCTAGGGGGCGCCAGACCCACTGCCCACGATGTGGGTGGTGCCCTCTGCACTGTACAGTGGAAACCGCGCAACAGTACCTGGCATCCCTGTGCATTAGAGCCTCTGAGTTTTTCTTTAACAAATTTCTGGGTCCCACACCCAGAGATTTGAATTCCATTGTTCTATGATGGTTAGAAAATCTTTGCTCATATAAATACCCCCAGGTATTAGGAGTCAGGCGGTCTGCAGCCCACCCAGTGAGAAACCATTTCCCTAGAAATGTCTTGATCAGCTTTTAAAGTATATTCCAGACAGGAGCTGGTAACTCCGGCCTTCATTCCTCTCTCCAAAAAAGGGAGAGCAGACTCCAAATTCCCACAAATTTGGAGCCAATGAGCTGGCTTCCAGGACAATGTGTTCCTATTATATCCTGACAAAAGAACAAGCTAAATCCTAGACCCTGCAATAGGACGTCAAAGATTCCCTGCATAGGGGGGAAAAGAACTCCACCGTCCAGGGTAATGGGTGGGCTTCACTTCGGGGGAGAGCCTAGCATTGGTGAAACCCTTATAAAATGATTCAGTGGGAAGGTGACGCTAAGTGGACACCCACCCACCCACTCACTGAGCGGCGATGCTTCTGTCTACAGGATTAACTGCTTGCTGTCTCAACTCCTTTCTTATAAATATGCTTCAATTCAACCTGCCAGAGGAGCTTTTTTTTCCCTCCCACAGATATATATCTTTGACTTTCTAATGGAAGCCAATTGGAACGGGGATTTGTTTCGCAGTCATTTTGCTGAATGCATCCTTCTCCATACAGAGGGAGAAACGTCTTTTTCACATTGAGCCATACAGGAAGAAAACATGAACTCCAAGAGTCTCCCTCCAATTTTGCAGTCACTCAAGTCGCATGTTCCTGCCAGATACACGGTGCTCCCAAACCACTGTGGTTCCATTTAACACCTCCTGGAGAGAACGTCAGACCCACCTCTGCTCTGTGAAGCCTTCTTTTCATCTTTCCAGGCCCCCTGCAATTGATACTTCACCAAGAATGTTCCCAGAAATATATATATATTTATGCCCCAGTGAGAGTTAACTGCTCCGTCCTCCGCTGTCCCTCCATCTCATCACAGCCGCCTTTGTACGAGGCCAGCTGTGTGCACACCTGCCCCTTGCCTGGACTATTACCTCCTCCTGGGAAAGGCCTGTGCCCAGCTGGCTGCCGGGAAGTGCACACTGAAGGCGAGCATGTTGGGTGCAGTGGCATGGCAATGCAATAGGGCCTTATTCGTATTAACGGGGGGAGATCTGAATTACTGAGAAACTGGAGTAATTTAAAAGAACAACAGTTTATTTACTTGGAAAGTCATGTAGAAAATGAAAGTAGCCTAAGAGAATTGTTAAAAAGAGGCCTTGGATTCTGTAGTAATGAATAAGAAAGCAAGACTGTGTTGAATCCGGTGTATTCCTGCATATCATTTGGAAGGGCAGGCAAGCTCCGTGGTTAGGAGTGAGGGTGAAGTCAGGAGGCTCTGGGCTTCTTTTTTGTGTGTGAGTCCTCCTTTTTATTTGTTTATTATTATTTTCTTTTTGCATGGGCAGGCACCGGGAATCGAACCCGGGTCTCCGGCATGGCAGGCGAGAACTCTGCCACTGAGCCACGTGGCTTGCCCTCCTTTTTGTTCTTTATCAAGATTGTCTGGGCTATTCTTGGCCCTTACAATTACGCGTGAATTTCAGGATCAGCTTGCCAGTCTTTACAAAGAAGATAGCAGAAATTCTGACAGGGATAAATTGGATCTTTAGATTAATGTAGTGAATACTGCCATCTGAACAGTGTTGGGTCTTGTGGTTCATAACATAATATGCGTTTCCATTGATTTAGATCTTCTTTAATTTCTTTCAACAATGTTTTCGTAGTTTTCAAAGTCTAAGTTTTGCACCTTGTGGCAAATTTATTCCTAAGTATTTTACTTTTTTATGATGTTGTGAATGAAGTTGCTTCGTTTTTATTTCTTATTGATATATATGTTCACATATCCGATAATCATCCAAAGAATACAATGTTCACAATATCATCATATATGGGCTTGATTTTTTTTTTTTCACTGTACCACTGTAGTAGTTCAGGTGTAGTTTCAGGTGTCAACTTGGCCAGGTGATGGTGCCCAGTTGTTCTGTTGCAGCAGATTCAAATCATGTGAAGTTCATCTATGGCTGATTACATCTCTAGTCCACTAAGGGGAGGGCCTGCCGCAATAAGTGAAGCTTAAAAGGACAGGTCAGAAAAGAGAGAACTAGCTCAGCACAGCTCAGAGGAGTGTAGCCCAGTCCAGCCCAGCCCAGCCCAGCCCAACTCAGAACTCAGAGCCAACTCAGATCCAGAAGGTTGGAGATGCAGAAAGGAATCGCCCCAGGGAAAGCCATTTGAACCCAGAAGCTGGGAGGGAAGGCCAACAGACATTGCTGTGTGCCTTCCCATGTGACAGAGAAAGCTAAAGGAAAGCCAGGTGCCTTTCCCCCAAAGAACTGTAAATTTATAACTAACTATATCCCCTATATAAAAGCCAGTCCATCTCTGATGCACTGCATTCCGGCAGCACTGGCAAACTAAAACAGCCACTTACCAGCTGCATAGCCAGAAGGCAGCTGCTTAGCCTCAGCTTCCCCATCTGTAAAATGGGGATAATAACACCTTCTCTGTTAATTTGCTGAAACTGACAAAAGGCAATATACCAGAAATGGGTTGTCTTCTACAATGGGGTTTTATCAACTTACGAGTTTACAGTTCTGAGGCTATGAAAATGTCCAAGTCAAGCCGCCAACAAGATGGTACCTTCTTCCCAAAGAAGGCCTTCCTCCGCTCCTCTGTCACATGACCAGGGACATGGTGACATCCTCTGGTCCTTCCTTCTTGGGTTCCATTGCTTTCAGCTTCTGGTTTCTCCATCTATGGCTTTCTTTCTGGGATTGTGTGTGTTTCTCTCCCAGCTTCTCTGGCTTTTCTTTCTGAGCTTCTCTGAGGCTTTATTCTGGGTTAGCTTTAAGAATACAATCTTTTCTGGAGTACATACAGCTTCAAACCATCACTCCTTCCTCCCAGGGCTGTTGTGAGAAGAGACGACATCTGCGATGCATGTCCAACTGTACTCATATATTGTAGGTGCACGATAAATGTCACCTGCCATTAGACAAATTCTTATTTAATCTGTGGAGAGAAAGTTTCCCTAAACTGGAAGGCAATTTGATCCTGCATTGTGCCTCTCCCGAAGGGACAGAGAACAAATTCATGAAGCCCTTAAGCAATGGGCCCCCAGCTGCTGAGGTCCTTTTATGACCTCCCGGACCACTGGGCCAGGTTTGCAAAGTGACGGCTGGCAGAACAGCCCTCGTGCCTTGCTGCCCCATTTTCCAATCACTAGTACCTGTCAGAAATTAAGGAGATGAGCCCATTCTCTCCAGTGCCCTTGTGAGTGGACCCCAAGGGAATTCGAGTTGACCTCCCCCAAACACATGCTCCCAGTATGCAGAAACTCGAGCAAGCTAGGCTCAATTTGATGGAGACCCAAACCCCCTCCTCCCCAGCCAGCACATTTTAAAGACACAAAACCAATCAATAGGGAGCATTCAGAGAGTTGCTGCCAGTGGCTAGAAGAGAATAGATACCGAGAAAGTCATAACGATGATAAATCCCGGCTCTGCTCCTCTCTGACTAATGCAGGCACTAAAACCCGCCATGAATATCCTGCTTTGAAACGTGTCACGCTTCTGAGGGACCAATCAATCTCCGGCTCTCGGTGGACCACATTAAAATAAATTTGTCACTGTGAGTTTATGAAATATTGATGGTGTTTTTTAGTCAGGGTGTTAGGAGGTGGAAAGGTGTACCAGAAGAGGGAGGCAGGGAGTGGGAGAGTTGCTTTAATGAATTATCTCCGGGCCAGGAAGAGAAACATATGCAGAGGCTGGAAGAAGATGAAGCATGGAAGAAAATACATTGGCATGGAAAGCAAAAAGCTCCCAGAATGCAGAACGCCCGAGCAGTGATTTCTAAACGGTGTCGCAGAGGACGTGAATGAATGGGTGTTCTTGGGAGGAGGTTGGGTGACGATGGGGGTTCCCTGATAAAACGAGTTTGGGAAACTGCATATTCAACCCTGGTCTTGGAGTGATGGTCACGTTAATATGCTCAAAGTTCTGAGAAATCCTGCAGTAAAGAAGCTTATTTAATTTGGTTAGACCTAACATTTTCCACGCTTATTGACGTGGTCAAATAAGCATCTTGCTGAACACTGCAGTTCTATGGAAGCCAGTTGAGAAAAGCTGGGCTAAATCCTTGCTGCATAAAGTGTGATCCCGTGGACAAGCAGCCTCCGTGTCACCCGGGAGCTTGTTAGCAGGGCCCATTCCAGACCTTCTGAGGCAGAATCTGCATTTTAACACAATCCCAGGTGATTTATGCACCGTGGTTTGGAAAGTCCCATTTTAAGTGATTCACAAAAGAAAGAAGACCACACAGGAAAACCTGGGTTACACATGGTGATAATTCGTGTTTGTAGGTTTATAATCCTACCGACGGCCTCCACAGGAGGGTCCAGGACCACTGTCCTTGGCCGGCATTGGGGCTCTTCAGCAGCTGAGAATTTGCTCACAGCAGCAAAACCTCAAAAGACATTTTTAAAATCAGGTGTGCAGTGACCTCTCTTGAAACAAATGGAAATTTTGCAAATCCACCTCCACCGGCACCAGAAAAGCTGAACCGAAGTCATCAGCCTGCCCTAAACTCCCCAGGAGTCTCACCTGAGTCTGGTGTCTGCAGGTGCAAACTGGAGGGGAGAAAGGACAGGGAGCCAGCGAGGCAACCACTGCCAGGAGGTAAGTGGGAGCTCAGGCCCAGAGTGGGACACACGCACCCCAGTTTCTCTGCTTATTTGCTATGAGACTTTGACGAGTGGCTTAACCTCTCTAAGCCCCAAGGCCTTGGCTGACTTGGTCATGATGTGGACATGTGGAGAGCACGTGCTTGGCACACAGAGTTGCTGAGAACATGCTAGAGGCTTGAGTAAACATGCTGTTGAGCCTGTGCAATTAGGGGACAATTCTAGTTCCTGCCCTTTCAGATTGTTAAAGGAATTCATGAGATAATGTCAGGAAGATGCAAGGCACCTAGAGGGCACCCAATATGAATCTCTGCTTCACTTATGTGTTGTGTGGTCCCATGAGATGACCGAGTGAATTCTTTACTGTTCTGTTCCTGCTTTGGCAGCAGGGAGAACAGGTCTAACACTGCGCTTTATTAATCACTGATCAGTTACCTGGTTGATAGGAAGCAAAAGAGGGTCAGGACTTTTTGAGGACTTCTGAACGTCTTTGTCCCTTGGCATGACCCTCCCTGTTCCCAGAGGGGAACTGGTGGGCAGGAGCCATCACGCCCTAACCTCCAGCCTCCAAGGCCTCTTGACCCTCTGCTTGGTCCACTGACCCTCAAGAACTCACCCACTTCCCTGGAGAGCCACCTGTGGAAAGCATCTTATCCTTTTCCTTAAAAAGCTAAAATTGTATGAAGAAACCAGCAGGCACTGCCACTCACAGGGATGGCAGGCCCTTGTCCTCCCTTTCCTTACTACACCCCAAAGCCAGGACAGAGCCCAGCACAGGGTCCTCCACTTCCTGACCCCGTGGCTGAGTGCCCTCAGCCGCAGCCCATTCTCTCTCTCTCTCTCTCTCTCTCTCTCTCTCTCTCTCTCTCTCTCTTTCTCTCTCACACACACACACACACACACTACCCCCTACCCCGCCCCAGCCCCTCAGCTAATTATCCTGAGTCTCAATGTTCTCTTCTGTAAAATGGGGAGAAGAGCCTCTACCTAATACAGTTGGGATAAGGATTAAATGAAATAATGCATAAATTGATTACTGATTAATGCTTTATGGACTATTGACCAATGACACCCCAGATAAATCAGGCTCTCCACAAAAGATATTGATCTTGCAGGGATTTTTGTTTTTGTTTTTGTTTTAAATCATGCGGTTTTTACTGTCATTTTGGAGATTCTTTTGACTTCAGCACATGGCAGAGAAGACACTCAACAAAGTGTGTTTGGTGAAGGAAGGAAGAACCAAACACATAAAATAGAATACACTGTGATTGGAAAAGCAGAAGTAAAAAGGATGGCAGCTGATGATTATTTAGTGTTTACTATATGCCTGGCAATGTGATAAAAACGTTTACATACATTATTTCAAGGAATCTTTAAAAATAACGAGATGAGTTGGATATTATATTAATCCCCATTTTGCAGATGACGAAACTGAGGCACAAAGAGGTTACGTAACTTGCTTAAAGCCATACAGCTAATGAGTGGCCAGGATTCAAACCCAGGCCTTTCTGATGTCTGAAACTGAGCTTTTCGTCACAAAGTCAATCCCACACAGCACTTTTACAGCCACTGAAACTGCACAAGATTACAATCAACACCCACAGACAGAAACCTAAGTAGAAAAAACAAAGGGAAACCAAGTGCCCTGAAATTGTTCCACACTCCACCAGCAGCCCCACAAGCTGACGGTCAGTCCTCCCGATGCTGCTGAAGAGGGAGAAACCCGTCGTGAGGACAGGTGTTTGCAGCCACAGCATCCCTAGGCAGCTGTGAGACTTTGGGCAAGTGAATTAATCTGTCTCTGTCTCCTCATCTAAATCAGAATCACAGTAAGAATCAAAGTGCGCTGTCCAGTGGCCCAGCCGCATGGTGGTGCACACGCCCAGTGCCAGGCACCCTGGAGAGTTCCTGGGTTATGGAAACCAGCAGGGCACTCTCCTTTCCCTCATGAAGTCAACCCGGAGGGAAGGCGCTACTGTAAGTCCGCAGAGGTTAGAACAACCAACTCTGGATTGAGGGCAGTCAAGGGAGGCTCACAGAGCTTACATCTGAGTGGGCTCTTCAAGGATGAATAGGAGTTCTCCAGGTAGACAAGAGAAGAAGCACTTCCAGGAAAGACTGTACATGTGAAAGTGCTTTGTAAATGGTAAAACATGACAATGTTTTCCCCAAGCACTGACTAATACCACATCATGAAAAGGCCAGTTTAGCCCTTGCAGCCAGGTTTAGGAACCCTCCAATTGTCATGCAGTCGAGACCCTCAGCCCCACTGCAAGGGCTATTGGCTTAGTCCTACTACTGGAGTGATGGGGGTTCTGATGCATCCCATCTGTGCCACCAGAGGGGCAGGCTATGCTGGTTGGTTAAGCAGTAGACAGTTTTCATCAGTTAAGTGACAAAATCAGCCCAACTGGGTGACTGTCATTATATTAACACACCAAGTGAATGATTAACCGACTGCTCAACTTTTCAACCAAGCTTGCTGTGACACCCTGCACAGATTGTAGGTAGGTGTGGCCACCTCCATGCTTGAAGCCCTTAAAAGTTTTCATCAGTGGGTGGGCCATGGTGGCTCAGTGGCAGAGTTCTCACCTGCCATGCCGGCGACCCGGGTTCGACTCCCGGTGCCTGCCCATGCAAAAAAAAAAAAAGGAAAAGCTTTCATCAGTGAAGTTCCCTGCAAGCCAGAAATATGAGCAAAAGCAAAAAGGAGGCCAAGTGGCCCTTGATTAGCAGTTGCATAGGGCCCTAATACCCAACCCAGGGCTTTGGAAAAACCAGAAGAGAGGCAAAAGGGAGACATCCCACAAACCCACATCAGAATATAAGTTATGGGAACTTAGTCCCCTGCAGCAGGTACATGGGAGAAGGAAGTTGAGGGAAAAGTGGGAGAAAAATGGCAAGATCTCGAGTGCAAGAACCCGCATGTGCAACTTAACTGCTGGGTTAGGTTGCATTATTCTTCAGTGTAGCCACTGCCTATCCTAGTGGAGAATTATATTTCCCCCATTCCACTGAGGTTGGCTTTGGCCATGTGGCCTCTGTTGCCTCTCCCTGTGAGGGGGTTAAACTTCCCCACCCTGGTGAAATTAAGCGGCCATGTGAGTCGCCTTGGACAAAGAACATGGGCAGAAGTAAAAAGTGTCACTTCTGAGCAGACACTGCATGAGCCACTTTATGGTTTATCATGTCTTTCTTTCTAACATAGACTGGCAATGTCCATGGAGGCTTCTTCATCAGTCTGGATCCAAGGGAAGGCCATGTGGAGGACAGCCATAGCCAACATGAAATGTACATTCAGAGTGAACAAGAAATAAATATTTGCTATTTGAAGCCATCGAGATTTGGGGAGTGTTTGTTACTGCAGTGTAACTGAGCCTGTGCTGACTGATACATCTACCCAGAAGCATGGAATGGAAGGAAAAATGAAGTAGAGCCTGACTGCATGAACTTTTAGCATACAGGATGCTTCCAACTGCTTAAACATGGTCCAAAGAATTTCCAGGAACTGATGAACAATTCCTCTGCCCTGAAAGCAGTGGTCCTGAACCAGGGGCAATTTTGACCCCCAGGAACATTAGGTAATGTCTGGAGACATTTCTGATTATCACAACTGGGAGGATGCTACTGACATCTAGTGTGAAAAGACCAGGGATGCTACTAAACATCCTGCCACACACAGGGCAACCCCGCACGACAAAGAATTACACATCCCCAGATGTCAATCTCTCAGCTGAGGCTGAGAACCCCAATCTTAGAGAGAAACTTGGAAGCAGGTAGGGAGAGAGAAGCAGGTTGTATATCATATTTAACAAGGGCATGTAACATCTACATAACCGTTATTGAATTTACAAACTGTTTGGTCATATATTCTCTCATTTCCCCTATACAGTCTTCCGAAGGAATGGTATTATTTCCCAGTCTCATCGAAAGGCTAACAGAAACCCAAGCAAACTATCTTACCTACGGGCACACATGTAAACGGAAGTTCATGATTCTAACCCCGTTTTCTGCGCCAATTCCCTACCAGGTTTCATTAAACCCTAGTCATTTACAATGTCATTTCCTCGAGGACCACAGATCAATACTTAGTCACTCATTTGGGGGCAGTGTCTTAAGACAGATTTGGTTAATTTCTAAATCTTTCTAATCCCCTTTGAACATGGGGTTCAGCAAAACAAGCACACTGCTTGGTGCATTTGTTTTGATAGTCGTAGCTTTGTGTTAATTATTTATGATAATACCAAGAGCCCGCTCGTCAATTATCTTGGTATATCTTGTCAACGTAACAGCGCCTTGGAGAAGTCCCTAAACCACTGACCTCTTAAATCTTTGCTGAGGAGTGGAGCAAACCCATGGTGGAATTCTTGATGGAAAATCCTCCATTGCCCAACC
>PVIY010053351.1:0-14725 GCA_004026745.1 Myrmecophaga tridactyla | reverse complement strand
AAAGAGGCACACTTATCCACTGTTGGTGAGATTGTAAAATGGTGCAACCACTTTAGGAGACAGGTTGTGGTTCCTCAGGAAGCTAAGTATCGAATTGCCAAATGATACAGCAATCCCATTACTAGGTATATATTCAGAGGAACCGAAGGCAAGGACACAAACTGACATTTTCATACCCATGTTTATAACAGCATTATTTACAATTACCAAGAGATGGGAAACAGCCCAAATGTCCATAAATGGACAAGTGGCTAAACAAGCTGTAGTATACATATGATGGAATGTTATGTAGGAGTAAGACAGAATAAAGTCATGAAGCATGTAACAGTATGGATGAGACTTGAGGACATTATGCTGAGTGAAATAAGCCAGAAACAAAAGGACAAATCTATATGATTCACTACTATGTACTGACATTAATGACTGAACTTTGAGAGTTAAAGTTAAGAGTACAGGTTACAGGAGATAGAAAGAGGGTAGAGATTGGGCATTTAGTGCTGAAGCCACTCAGAATGTGCAACAGGACTGATTGTAAAAATTCAGAAATGGAGCGCACAATACTATCTGATGGTAGCACAATAATATAAGAACACTGAATGAAGCTGAATATGAGTATGTTGAAGGAGAAGGACTGAGGGCATGTACGACACCAAAGGAAAGATAAAGGATAAGGACTGAGATGGTATAACTTAGGAATGCCCAGTGTGGACAACAATGGGGATTAAATGTACAAATATTAAAGCATTTTTGCACGAGGGAGAACAAATGAATGTCAACATTGCAAGGTGTAGAAAATGGGATAGAATGCAGGAAAAAGTATAATCAATGCAAGCTAGGGTCTATAGTCAACAGTAACACTGTAATATGCTTCCATTGAATATAACAAAGGCATTATGCCCAAACTAAATGTCAACAAGCAGGGGAAATGGGGAAGGGGTATGGATCCTTTGCAGAAGAAAAAGAAATGTCTTCATATAGATTATGGTGGTGAAGGCATGGCTATTTACTTAGGTTGGATTGTATGATGTGCAACTAAAACTGTTTAAAAATGAAAAGAGAGAAATAAGTTCTAGAGAAAATGTGGAGAAAGATGTACCTATTCGCTGTTGGTAGGGAAGCTGAGAGGTGCAGGCCTTCTGGAGGGCAGTGTGCTGGCTCCACAGGAAGCTAGGGGTGGGGTTGTCACATGATCCTGCAACCCTATTGCTAGGTACATACCTGGAGACCCTGAGAGTGGGGACATAAATGGACATTTGCACACTGGTGTTTACAGCAGTAGTGTTCATGATCCACAATGGATGGAAGTGGCCTAATGGTACAGCAACCGAGGTATGGGAGGGAGACAGTATGTTGAGTGAAATGGCAGAACCAAAACAACAAATATTATCATGGCTCACTCATCTGGACTAACTATAATATACAAACTTGGTGAACTGAAGTCAAGAGCATGGGTTACCAGGTTGGGGCCTACTGAAGGGTCCCAGATTGTAAGCTCTTACAGCAGTCCCATATATGCTGGAGATGCAACTGTTATTTCTAAATTCTGATGAGATATTGAGCTGTTTGTGTTTAACCTGGTCATTCCTGCAAACTTCGAGAATTTACGTGACACCTGAGACCCTGAGTTAGAGCCCTGAAGCTATGAAAGTCAGCGTTACTCCATTCAGCAACTGATAAAAAAGTTGAAGAAGTGATCAGACTTGGACTAGAGATATGAATGAAGCTGAACTGATATAACTAAGGTAAATCAGGGTAAAGGATGATACGGTCCATATTTTACAACTTCAACTTCTGTGGGAGACCAAAGGGAGAAATATTTATTTGGTACAAAATTTATGTTTTGGGTTAGCTGACTCCATCTCAGTGCTCTCATTTATAAAGTGGGTATAACAGCAGCACCTACCTCACAGGAATATCATAAGCATTTAATTACATATGTAAAATATTTAGCACATCAACTAGCAAAAATATCAGTGAATATTATTATCATATGTCTACCAGTATCATCATCATTAACACTTCAAGGAGTTATGAGTATTGGATTACAAAATGAATATAAACCATTTAACCTAATATATGGCACCTCCAATGTGTCAATAAATTATCTGGTGTATTGGAAAGAAGAGGCTGTTCAGAATTGGTGAGAGATTTGGTTCTGCCATTATTTTCTCCATGTTTGATTCTTGGCTCCACCATTGGGTTTGTAAATATTTAGCATAATTTAGCATAATTTGGTATGTGTGCATGTGTATGTGTGTGTTTATATATATATATATTTATATATATACATAAGATATATATATATACATTTGTTATGATATTTGCTTTATGATTTCACATGCTATCTCTTAACTAAACTGTTTAAGCACCTATCTTGCATGCCTTTTGTAACCAGCAAGGAACAGTGGGGAAGCAAAAATCACATTTAGTGTTACCTATATGCTTGATCCTGGCCTACTATTAGGCAAATCAATCCTCTCAGGAATCTTTGAGAGGGACATTATTGTCTCCATTTGACAGACAAAAGAGCTGAGGGCAACCAATAACGTTTTCAAGGACAGAGCTACAGCGAAGTATATAAAGATCCATATTCAGGGTAGTGGGACTGCAAAGCAAAGACCCCCCCTGCACTATCCCATTAAACTGCTTAGAATGAATGAATGGATTTTCCACTTTAATGTATTAGAATAAAATTATATGCTCCAGAACAGTAAGAAAAGGAGAATCTTTAGCATTTAGTAATAATTTTTCACACACCTAGGTTGAACACACAGGATCTTGTAGGAACTGATGGACTGATTGTTTTACGACCATTCTGGAGAAGCAGGATGGATGCCACCAAAATATGGTTCATATGTCAATATTGATGATGTCACATACACACCAAGAGGGCATTAAAAGGTTTATTACTGGGAGAATGAGGCTTCTGTGGATAGCAGAGCAGCTATCCGCAGATAGCTTTAGCAAGCAGAGAACAAAGGAGGTCTTGGGTTTTTATGGTGGTGAGGAGGTGGGATGGGGCTGCCTGTTGTGCATTGTTGGAACAACCTAACAGCACTAAAGTTGAGAGAAGCCTGGCTTTCTAAAAACAGAAAGGGAAGAAGAAATGAGGCTTATAAGATGCCAGCAGTTGAACAACAAAAAGTAGAACCAGACTTTATTAGCGTTTGATGAACAGCAGTATTGTTCCAAATGGATAGCATAATTAGAGGAACATAAAAATAAAATAAGAAAGAGTTAAATTAAATGTAAAGTAGCTATGAAGAAATGTAAATATTAAGTTAGGGAAAGACAAATTAAAAAGTCAATTTATTTTAGAAAGTATATTCTGAACAATTATGAAGTTTTAAATTATGGAAATCTATTGCATGGCATTCAGAAATAGAAATGTATAAAAATAATTAAAAGCAATACTTTATTTTAAAATCATTTGTGCCTCAAATTATGCTTTATTTATGAAATTACTTTTTAATTTTAGAAAATTTAATCATAGGAGGAGGATTTGGCTTTCAGTGAGTTCAGTCAATTCTAATTCTACCTCAAGGCTCCCTCTACATTTTATTATCATTTCTTTTGGTTTAGTTAAGAAATAATCCAGCAAGAGAACTAGATTTAAGTATGTAAAAAAAAAAAGATAAATGTTGAATTCACTCAATTCTGTTCTTTAAAAGTGGACTATATCTACCCTGTTGGAAGAAACCAGTCATCTTGGGCTTACCTTTACCCTGTGTCCATTCACTGATCCATGGTGCAGGTGGGGAGAAGAGATGCGCCCTCCAGGAAATTTCCACAACGTTCCTCTATGGCACACATGAGCTGGACTTCAGAAGGAACAAAATGCCTCCTCTGTACATGGTGTTTCTGTTTGACCCAGCTCTCCAGCAACACAGAAACTGGAAAGAAAATGAATTGTAGGATTATTGTGGTACCCTTTCTATCTGCTTTTCTGGACAGAGGGCCTGGCTGAACAAGTGTCTTGTCCCATTTTGTGAGGCCTCTTAACAGCCAAGTTTCCTAAGTGCAGATTCTTTGGTTTGGAAAATCAAGAAAGCATTTGATTCAACTGCTTTCTACCTAGGCTAGTTTTTCAGTTAAGAATTAAAAGCTCATTGATTAAAATTCAAAACCAATTGAATTGATTATTAAATTCTACACGAAGTATATGCACAAACACTACTACAGCACCATACAGTATTCATCTGTATTAGTAGCAGAAACAAACACCAACAAAACATGTGATTCTAGAGGAATATACCTTCCAGCTGATGAGACAAACTTGTACCTGGTAAATAATCTGAAGACAATCAAATAGCTTGAAGTACAATATTCCTATGCAATTCAAGCCCTAATACATAAAAGATGATGCGTTGATATGTAATGAAAGCATGAAAATCCCAGATTTTCATGTGTACGTTTATGTCTTACTATCAACACCACTCTATTGCTTGAATCTAATTGGTAAAAAAAAAGCACCACGTGGCTAGAGACTTTAACTTTAAAAATTAGAATTCTCTTCACAAACAAAGAAACAACAGAGCTGCTCATTAATTTTGATTATTTACTTGGTTTGAAAGCACATTATGAGATGAATAAAATTAAGAGATCTAGGGGTCAGGGAACTTTAAATATTATTCCTTGTTACTTAGTGATTTTTTTAAAAAATAATGATTATGATGAATATTATGCAACAATTTATATACTGCTACAGAAGAACTGTTCAATGTAGGTTTAGCTTTTTAGTATGTTATGGAAACTCATGATTTCCTAACTATTGCCTGTTCATTGCAAGGTTTTTTCTAACACAAAAGAAGGGGAATAAATATCGTTGAACACTTGTATTCAAGTATACAAACATTAACCCTTTAAATTACTGGGCAATTTCTTTCACCAATTCTTTAAAGGCATAGCAACCTCAACAGTGGGTGCAATGATAACATTGACCTTTAATGTCCTTTTGCAAACTTGTGTGGCACCAATGTTCCAGCATTGTCTTAAATACAGAGCAGTCAGTTGCAAATAGTCTAAAATTATTTTTCCTTAGCCATTCGACAACAATTGGACTATCATTCACTCAACATTTAAATTTTATTATTATGAAAACACTTTTTTATCTTTGCAGGTTTTTTCCTTTCTACATGTCTAGGTTTAGTCTTTTTTCATTTAAATATATAATAACATCTATAATTTGCCAAATACTATGCTAGGAGCCTTGAAGTAAGAGAAACAAAGGGAAGATAAAGGGCTGTAAAAGACTATTCTTAAGTAGCTCAAAGTCTAGTGGAGAGAAGATAAAAGTAAACATACAACTAAAATAGTGCATAAATGGCATAACAGAGGTACGTATAAACATGCTAGAAGCTAGGAACTTCTGAAGAATAGAAGCTAATATATGAGATATTAAGCATAGAAGGTCTATGCAGGAAGAGGAGAGATGTCAAAAATAGAGATATAAAACCTATAAGAAATTATATACTAATTTGTTATGGATTAACATAGAGGGCTGCTGGATGGAAGAGGAGTCTCTGACCTACATGAGCTGTAAGCCTGGAGAAGAAATCTGGTCAAGGGTCACAAGATCAGTTATGGGTTTAGAAACATCTTTGATGACAATGTAGACTGTGGATTGGAGAAAAGAGAGGCTGGATAAGTGATGTGAATTCCGAGTCTGAGACAACTGCCCTGAAAGGCAATGAGTGTGGCAGTGAGGATAGAAGGGGAAGAAATGAATCTGAGAACTATGTCAGGATGAAATTGGGTGGGAGGTAGTTTGTCAGGAGGCAAAAAAAAAAAAGGAGAAATCTAATGCTACTATGAAGTTGCATAGTAAATGGTTCATGGTAATTCCATTAGTAGAAAAGAGGAACATAGAAGCAGATTTGAAATAAAAGAAAAATAATTTGGTTTTGAATGTGTTTCTGTTTGAATTGCTTTCATGAAAACTACACAGGTCTATCTGACTACATGGAGATCCTCACTGACTGTTCCTTTTTTTCCCTACTATGAACATCTCCTTGTTTCTGAGTCTACTCGAATTTTTGATGTCATATTGTCACATCCCAACTAAAAAAGATATACTCAAAACATACATCAGGTTCACCAGTCTTAGAAACTTCCTGATTTGCACAGCTGCTACCACTGTCTAATTTTATTTCATCTTTTGATAGTAGCAGCAGCAAATTCTAGGCACCAGACTTGGGTGGAAGATGGAGCACTAAACCACATGCTTCTGAGGCTAATGTTGCCATGCCACCCAATTCTGATTTTTAATTTAATGCAAGTACATCATTTGGTTTGTAAGAAGTTAGAATGGGAAAGAAGTTTCTATATTAGAGTTAGAATACAAACAATAGCAAAAAGAAATCCTGGGTCCATGGGGAAATCATACTGTGACTCCCATTCCTTATAAATCCTCTAATACTGAAAATATTGATAATACTGACTTGAAATATGTAGATGAGAATTCATCTCAAAAGAAATCAGTCAAAACAAATGAATCCATTCAGGGCCCAGTCAGTCTAACTTCAGCTCTTGAGTAAGCAACTCTATTCTTTGTATTCAACTTCTGGAAGAAGTCAGTGTCATGATGACCCAATGAATTTGGAAATATCACCCAGCCAGGCTGGCACATTGCCTACAGAGTTCTGATTCAGATCTTTTAATTATGAGAGTCGCATCCCCTTTTAATTATGAGAGCCGCATCCCCTGGGCTAAGTTATCACTTCAGTGCCTTGTGTATTCTATGAATTGAAAAAGAAAGCTTCCCTGGACTTATAATTATTTGTAGTCACAGAGATGGGTAAAATAGATGTGGTTTACCTGACAGCAGGTCCAAAAGCTGTTCAACTTGGTGTCTGGTATTTAAACTCTTGGCTCTATAATGACAGAAATCAATTATGCATAAATGCACCTTGCTCTAAGTGTAGTTTTATAGCCCTTCGGGCAATTATTTCCTGCCCACTAAAGTAGCATTGATGACTTGAAATACAGACATTATTTACTTGGTAGGTCTCCCTTATCCAAGGGAAAGCGCTAAGGAAAGCATCAAGATAGCACCAAGGAGTCATTCATGTTGAACAAAAATCCATTAATTTTTAAATTTTATTTGGTTACAAAATCTATTTTGGGTCAATGTTCAGTTTCATAAAATGGCCCCAGGCATGGAAAATAATGCCATTAGCTTAGATGAAAATCATTTAGCAACCGAAATGCAGATTTTAGCAAGCACATCCACATATGCAAAGCTATGAAACAATCATTTTTGTAAGATCAAAACCACCAGTCAGAAAAAAACTTTGGTTCATACAGCACAATTTTATTTAAATCCAGAAAATCGTTTGACAGTCTATGGAATAAATGAACATAGTGTAATAAAGAGCCTAATGCTGAGGGCCTGTGTTTTTATTCCATTTGCCTAAGTTTCATGAAACCCTTTCCTCATCTGTAAAATGGAAAGGAAAGGGTTGGACTAATGCATCTGAGGTTCCTTCCACACCTAAATTATAAATTCTGGCACTTTGCAATTGTAAGGCAGTAATGAACACGGTTACTGATACACCCATGTTAAAAAACTTGGCCCCTTGAATATATTCAAGTTTCTATTATAATAAGACCTTCTTCATTATATACATTTACTAAAACAAATGCTGCCGTGCAAACAGTGATTTAAACATGAACCTGCCCAACATGTTTTATGTACATACATTCCCTACGTGGTTGTAAGTAAAGGGACCAGCAGCTGTTTTTCCCTTGGTGCTAACAATTTTGATTATGAAAAGACAGCATGAAGCTTAGATTGTAAATAGAGAAATGAAAAGGGGAACAGTGGAACTACCATGTGATTCCGAGCAGTTACTTGCTAGAAAAAAAATAATGATTTTTTGCAAATACATATGAAATTGAAGTCTGGATGTAAAATTAAAATATTTAATTATCAAAAATAAATAAAACACTGCGAGTCATATATCTGAGTAGGAGCACGAAAACATTATAAGGAGACTTGGGTTTTGATTGGAGGCCTGAGGAGCTAAAGAAGTTAAAGGGCACAATCACTCCACCCTTAGACAAGAAAAGAAACAGGAAAAAATTCAGAAAGCTTTTCCCTCAAAATAACTTTGAAATGCAAAGTTGTAAAGCACATGAAGAAGTTTAATGCTAAAAAAATTAACCAAATCAATAGTAGAATTATGTATTCACTCCATAGCTAATGAATTTCATGGAACAGTCTCATTATTAATAGAGATTAATAAATACATACATTTAAGTTGCTAGAGATAAATGAGAGGCTATAAATTAAAAATGACCAACTCTATAGGCAAAAACTTGCATTAATCTCATAAACATAATATTGATTATAAGAAACTAGATATGCGTACATAATGTATGATTATAATTATATAAAGTATAAAAACATGCAAAACTAAGCTATGGTTTAAGAAGTTAGGAAAACTATTACCTTTGGGGTTGCAGTGCCTGGGAGAAAGCTCAAAGGGGCTTTTGGAATTTGTTAATAGTCTATCTCTTAATCTGGGTGCTGGTTTTATGCCTGTGTACTCTGTGAAAATCTTGTACTGTAAAATGATGATGTATATTATACATCAGTTAAAATATTGATTAAAATATGAGCACAAAATACTGTTTTAGACATAAAAATGTATTTTACTAGGAGACTCCAGGTGTTTTGAACTGATTATCATTTGAGTTCATTTCATAGCTATTTGTTAAAGTAAGGATTGCAATTTATATTTTCAAGTACTCATTGCACAAAATGGCGATAGGAACTAAAAGTAAAGAATAACTCAGTAGAATACTGAAATGTGAATGCAATGAAAATGCAAATACATAAAAAAGCATATCATGCATTTTATTGGCATTAAAAATCAGTTTATTCACATTAGTCTCATTAGTTAGCTTGAATATTCTCCTCAATGTTCTTATTATTCAAAAACGCTGCTCTTTGTTCACTTATTTGTGCCTTTTTATTTGCTATTCCTTCTTCCAAGAATACTCCCAAAGTTTTAATCTTAATAAATTCCTTCCTTCAAATTAATTGGAATGCTGTCTCCTTTCAATAGTCTTGTCTCTTGCCAGAGTCAGAATTAGATGGACACTTCAGCACTCCTTAGCAGATATACACTTAAGCTTGGGAAACACATTTCTTGGCTTCTAATAACATTTCTACTAGTTACCAGTTTTGTGACCTTGAGGGGTCACTTAACCTGTCCATGCCTTGGTTTTCTTGGCAGCAAAATGACATTAAAATATAATCTTACAAATAGCAAGCAAAAAAGAGTTCTAGAATTAAACACTAGGTCTGAGTAGCCTAGACTCCATTAAAAAGGGTAGCTTCAAAACCAGTGAGGTGGGGATGCAACGGTAGTTCAGTGGGAGATGACTCGCTGCCCATGCGGGAGACCCGGGTTCAATTCCCAGCCCATGCACTTCCCCAAAACAAAACAAACGAGCAAACAAACAACACTTCAACAAATGGTGCTGCATAACGGGATACTCACCTGGGAAAAGAATGAAATGTGATACCCCCCTCCCCCATACAGCATGCAAAAGCAAAAAACAACAGCGAGGCTAGATTAAGACACCCGCGCAATGTGTGTACAATAATTTTGCTGATAGTATCAATGAAGAAAGAATCCCAAGCAAGGAGAAAAAAGAGGAACGGAGACCAAAGGAATAGCTCCTTTCATCTACCCAGACATTCCCCTTTCATGGTTCTGCTCTGTTACACACTACATTCGGTGCTTTATTTTTACCAGAAAAGCTGTTTACCTGCAGAATTCAATTTACATCATATCAAGTTATAATTTGCAAAGGGATCCCAAGCAACAGAGGGATGCAACAATAGTTGACTATTTTTGCAGGCAAATAACAAAAAGAATAGAGGACAGACAGGTACTCTTAAGCTTTATTCCTCCATTGATTGAAATGCATGTCACTAAGTGGTAGTGTTGTTATCCCACTTTAAAGACAAAGTATGCTCCCCAGTTCTCATTTGAGCATTCATTACCAGGCCTTAAGGTCTTTGCATCATTTGCAATCCATTCAGTGAAAAAGGTGACAAATGAAGTGCTTGAGCTGGTCCATAACTATTCCTGTAGCCATTGAATACCTCTGCAAATAGCTTTTTAATGGCAAAATTGTAACATTATGACTGAATTTGCTCTGAACAAATGGGGATACATTACCATTTAGCCAATATTTGAGTTGACTACAGAGGATTTCAGCCAACTCATAAATTAGATGAGCTTGTCTGCAATTCAGTACTCGGAATAACATGAATTTAGTTGTGCTTATATATGTGTGTGTATAGTACATATATGTAAATATATACATATATATGAAAACAATATTCATATTATATTAACTAGAATAAAAATTAAAGTGGAAAGATGCTAACTTTTTTTTTCTAGAATAGCAAATGCATCGACCTTTCATTCATGGCTTAATCATGTCTCAAGTGTCCTGTGAAGGGAAAATAAAACAGTAATATGTCATTTATCTGAAAGTCACTTACCTGGCACACTCAGCAATTTAGAGCATCACTAAAAACTTGGCAATAATCAAGAAAAACTCATAAGAACAAAGGACATGGATAGCTTTCTATTTGACTTGATTGACAAAACATTTGATTTAACTACTTACAAAGAAAGCACTTAATATTTAACTCAGATATTTTACTGCATTATTGTCATAACTTTATAAATTTTATCTACCTTTCTGATGATGAATGAATTAAAATTAATCAGAATTAGGGAGTTCTAATGTTAGCCATAATGACAACAGATGAAAGTGACACTTAACAAGGAAGGAAACAAGTAGACATTTAAATGAAGAAAGAAGAGCCTTCCAGAATTATAGCAAAAATACTCCTTGTTCAATTTTGCAAACTTCACAACCACTCAAATATCCATCAATATTACCTAAACAAACCTCCATCAATATTGTACAAACACAGAGAAATGAAAGAACAACTGTGTTTGTAAAATAACAAACAATATTGTTATAATTAAAAAGAAAAGAAGAAAAGAATGGGGAAGGAGAGAGAATGAGAGAGAGAGAGAGTGAATGGACTTATCATGGACCACAAATGAAGAAAAATCTTTACCAAACATTTAGGGATAAGTCATGTACCTCAAGGGGCTGGGAGATATATAACAGAATCTATCCCTCTTTTCTTTTGGTGATAAATTAAGGTAGCATGTATAATGGTAAAGATCAGAAACTATAGCACAACTCAAGGACAAGAATGAAATTTGTTGCCTGGGGACTCAAGCCAGATCTCTTATACATGATGCAGAACTAGAATCCTGGAATGCATTTGACAAAATAGGTCCATAAATGAATTAATCACATGGGATCAAAATCCAGTAGTAGCTGATCTGTGCAAAGCCTGTCTTGGGAGCTTTGTATAATGCCAAGGCTGAGCATCTGGGAGATAACCATGTGTTCCCTGGATATGTACTGAAAGGATACTGTTCTTAAGATGACCTTGCTATCAGAATCACAAAATATTAGAGGAACACCAACACAATGTTAGGGAACAATGAACTCAGTAGAAGAAAGGATTATAACTCAGGACATAGAGAGTAGTAGAATAATCACAAAAAAACTTTTAAATAATCAATATAATAACTCCTACAGAGAAAGGAAAACTAAAGCAACCAAAACAAGAATGAAAACTTATGACACCGAAGTTAGTGGCTATTAAGTAAGAAATATTTAAATAGATTTATTATTTAGCAGACAGGAGAGAGTTGAGAAGTGATTGTGAAGGGTAAAATGCAGTAGTAAAAATTTCCTTGAATACAGAACAGGGTGATGCAAACATAGACAACATAAAACTAAGTTTAAAATACATTAAGGGTTGTAGTTTAGTAATATATTATAAGTAAATGTGAAATAATAATGGATTTAGGAAGTGCAGTAGTACAGAGGAAAATGTAAGTATGCTAAGAATTTTATTTTATCTCAAAGGAGGATAAAGCTACTTGGAGGAGAAAGAAAGAAGGAGAAAAATTAAAAATTAGTCTGTGAAACATCTAAACCTACAGCAAAAAAAAAAAGCTGGAATAAAGAAACTAGAACATCAAAGAAATTATTAAAATGCAGGAAAATGTGATAAATACTTTAAAAGAAAACAAAAAGCATATACTAAGATGACAAAAATGATTTGAGGTATACCAGTCATCAAAATAAGTGTTTTGGGCTGATCCTATTATTCAGAAGCATAAATTTTAATGGAATTTTAAAAATGCATCTAGTACATATTTATACAGGACTAGCTTAAAAGGGAAAGAAAAAGAAAGGGATATAAGGATATCAATGGCACAGGAGACAACTTATTTAATATGCAGCTAGTTATTCCCAAAAATACTGGGCAGAAGACAGACATGTTTCCTATTTCTTTTTTGATTCTTGCTGGTTGGAATGAGAATGCCACAGCTGAAGCTAAGACACCCATATCACACAGCAAGGAGAAGTAATGATTGAAGATGGCTCAGCAATTCTAAACTCTAAAGGATCCTGGCTCCCTCTTGGTAGTGAGAATCAAACCAGCCCTGAACATCTCTGGTCTATAAGAGGGAAAAGTAAAGTTCTTTCTTGCTGAAGCCATAGTTAATTTTGTTTTGTTCTGTTTTCAGTTGTGATGCTGAACTTTTTTTGTAATCAATCCATATTATGAGATAATAAAGTGGATTAAGATAGCTGTTCCATAGTACATAAAGACGATAATTCTCATGAACTTGGATGCAACTAACACTATCCATTTAAAGTAATTAAATAAAAAAAAAATTAGGATTAGAGAGGGACTTGAAAATTTTCCAATTCTATTGGGACACTTTAATAGAATACTCTCATTTACTTAAATTTCCAGCCAGCAAAAAAATAAGGAAGCATGAAAATGAAATAATCAGGGATAGTGTTAAAAAACATTGAACAAGCAACACAGCAAAGTCACTGAGTAATCAGTATGGAGATGTCACAAAGAGGAAGGCATACTGGACTTCAACAGTTAGCTTAAAGCATAAAGTCTAAACCAACTGACTATCAACCATGGCAATAAATAATAAATTGGATTGTTGTACCATAGAAACAGAGAGTGTGCATTATTTTCACTCCCATATGAAATATTAATCAATAGTGACCAGTCACAAGTACATAAAATAATCTTCAATTAATTCTAAAGAATCTATATCACAGAGAACACATTCCTTGACTAAGTTATATAACGTTAGAAATTAACTACAAAAATAAATTTATCTGCCCCACTTATTTGAGGTGTTGGAATACACATGTCTATTTAATTCAAGGCTGCTTTAGATATCTACTGCTGTGTAACAAAATACCCCCCAAATTGTACAACTTGAAACAACAAACATTTGTTACCTTACAGTTTCTGCAGGTTATAAATCCAAGCATGGTTGAGCTGGTGCTTCTGTACCAGTTTCTCCCAAGGTGGCAATTGAGGTGTCAATTGGTCTGCGGTCACATCAAGGACCAACTGGAAAAGGATCTCCTTCCAAGTTCGCACAAATGGTATTCCCAGTCCTCCAAAAATCCACTTTGAAGTTCATTCATGTGACTGTGGCATCCTCAGGTCCTCATATTTGCCAAAGACATCTGTTCCTGTTACATGGGCCTCTACAAAGGAATGCTCACAGGAAACTCGGCTTCCCTTAGAAGAGTCCACAAGAGACCCAGAGAGTATGAGCAAGATGGAGGTTTTGTATCCTAATCTCAGAAGTGGCACCTATATTGAAGAATTATTTTGAATTTGAAGGGAGTAACTTGACCTAGCAATAATTAACATCAGGGGAATTATATAAGGCATGAACACCGGGAGGTGGGAATCACTGTGGACAATCTTAGAGGCTTTCTAATACATTAGTAAAATTAGAAATCAAGGTAGAAACTACAATTGTGGGATACAGAGAAAGCAGTAATTCCAAAAATTATTTCTATGAATTAATTTTAAAATGTGAAAAGTGAAAATAAATCAGCTAAGTGTTAAACTCAAGATGGTAGAAAAAAGAAAAGCAACTAAAAAAAATTTGAGGCATAAAATTGAAATTGGGAGAAGTCAATGAATGGGAGAAAAGGTCAATCAATGAAGCAGTTTGTGACAAGAAAGAATAGTCACCAAATGATGTTGGAAACCCTGTGTAAATTTTTTTTTAATTCTTTAAACTATACCTATCTCTATATACTAGGAAGCATTCTAAATATATAAATAAAAATATTGAAGCTCTTAAAATTTTAGAACAAAATATAGGGCATGCTTTTATAATCTCAGAGTGTTGTAGTGCCTGAGTTTGCCTAATCTGCTAACACAAACTGGTTTGGGCTTAAATAATAGGAAAAGACTGGAAGTCTTGTCTATTCCTGGGATCAGCAGCTTTCTGATGCTGGCTTGTCACAATCTTTGTTGTTACATGAATTTTGTCACTGTCTCATGTCATATGGCTGTGTTCTCCCCTCTCTCCTCAAGATTTCCAGTGACGTCCAGCTTCTACTCCTTCCTGTGACTTTCTCTTTAAAAGGTCTCCAGTCATCTGGATTACTGTTCACTTTCGTTCAGTTGGGTCACACCATAACTAAAAATAACATCCCCAAGATATCCTAACTACAATAGGTTCATACCCATAGAATGTAAAGTAAGATTAAGAATAGACCTAAATTGGGATATATAATTCATACAACCACAGCAGTCTTT
>PVIY010053350.1:0-14675 GCA_004026745.1 Myrmecophaga tridactyla | reverse complement strand
TCTTAGGGGGCATACTTCCTTTCAAACCAGCACAGAGGACAAAAAAGAAAAAAAGAAACAACAACATCAAGAATCCCATACACCTCCCTCATATCCCCCTCTTAGTGACATTTAGCTTTGGTATATTGCCTTTGGTATATTTGTTACAATTAATGAAAAATCACTTCAATACTACTGTTAACCATAGACCCTAGTTTGAATTAATTGCATTTTTTCCATATACCATCCTATTTTTAACACATTGCAATGGTGACATTCATTTGTTCTTCCTCATGTAAAAACTTTCTTTTATTTGTTCATTTAATTTCTAGCATTCACAACTCTAATTTTCTCTAAGTTATGCTGTCAGTCCCTTTGGTGTTATACATGCCCCAAGCCTTCTTTTAACCATACTTTCCCTCAACTTTTGTCCAGTATACAGACAATACTGTGTTACCATCTCACAGTATTGTGCTCTCAATTTCTGAAATTTTACAGCCAAATTCTGTTGAGCATTCTGTATTCCTTCAGCATCAAATGCTCAATCTCCACCCTCTTTCTGTCTCCTGATAACCTGATGTTTTGGTTTGTTAATGCTGCTGAAATGCAATCTACCTGAAATAGTTTGGCTTTTAAAAGGGGATTTATTAAGTAACAAATTTACAATTCTAAGGCCATGAAAAGGTCCACACAAAGGCATCCAGAGAAAGACACCTTGACTCTGAGAAAAGGCTGATGTAACCCAGGACTTCTCTACCACGCCGGAAGGCGCGTAGCGACATCCGCTGTCCTCTCCTGCTTCTGTATTCCAATGGCTCTGTTACCAGCAGCTTTCTCGCTAAGTGTCTGTGGGTCCTCACTTAGCTTCTTCGGGGCAAACTCTGCATTTCCTCTCTTAGCTTAGCATCCCCAAATGTATGTGTCTCTTGGTTTCATCTCTCTGCTCTCTGTGTTGGTTCTCTCTAGGTTCTGGCTATTCCTATGAGCCCTTGCTTAGCACCCAGTATGTTTCTGTCTGCTTTTCCAAACGTCTGTGTCTAGGTGTCTGCTCTCTGTATTGGCTCTGAGCACTTTCTCTCTCCATGAACTCTTTTAAGGAACCCAGTAAACTAATTAAGACCCATCTTAAAAAAATGGGCAGGGTCACATCTCCTGTAAATAATAGAATCAAAATGTTCCACCTTATAGTAGGCCTGCCCCCACAAGATTGGATTAATATGAAAAGAACATGACTTTTCTGGGATACATAACAGATTCAAACCAGTACACTTGTGTTCTCAATTTAACTCTTAGAGTTTACTCATTATGATCAGTTCATTTTAGTGAAATCATACAATATTTTTCCTTTTGTTTCTGGCTTGTTTCACTCAACATAAATCTCGAGGTTCTAAATTTTACATAGATGAGACGGTCTGCTTGTGAATGCAGCTCAATTCCATTGGTCAGTGCATCTATCTTTATGTGAACCATGCTGTTTTGACCACTGTAGCTTTGTGATATGCTTTAAAGTCAGGTAGCATGAGACCTCCCCCTTCATTTTTCTTTCTGAAGATATTTTTAGCTATTCAGGGCATACTCTCCTTCCAAATAAATTTGATTATTGGTTCTTTTATTCTGCAGAGTAAGTTGTTGGGATCTTAACTGATATTGCATTTAATCTATAAATCAATTTGGATAGAATTGACATGTTAACTATATTTTTTCCAATCCATGAACACAGTATGTCCTTCCATTTACTTACATCTTACTTGGTTTCTTTTAAAAATGTTTTGTAGTTTTCTATGTATAGGTCTTTTATGTCCTTGGTTAAATTTATTCCCAAAGATTTGATTTTTTTGGAAGCCATTGTAAATGGAATTTTTTTTTCTTGATTTCATCCTCAGATTGCTCATTACTAGCGTATGGAAACACTAATAATTTTTGCCTGTTGATCTTGTAGACTGCCACTTTGCTGTATTCATTTATTAGGTCTAGTAAAATTTCTGTACATTTTTAAGAATCTTCTACATATAAGATCATGTCATCTGTAATCCATGAAAGTTTTACTTCTTCTTTTCCAATTTGGACACATTTTATTTCTTTTTCTTACCTAATTGCTCTAGCTACAATTTCTAGCACAATGCTGAATAACAATGGTGACAGTGAGCATCTTTGTCTTGTTCATGATTTTAGCAGAAAGCCTTCTGTCTTTCCCTCATTGAATATGATGTTAGCTGTGGGTTTTTCATATATTCCCATTATCATGTTGAGGAAGTTGCCTTCAACTTCTATCCTTTGAAGTGTTTTCATCAAGAACAGATGCTGGATTTTGTCAGATGCCTTTCTGCATTAAATTGAGTTGATTAAGGGTTTTTTTTCCCCCTTGAGATTTGTTAATGTGGTGTATTACAGTAATTGATTTTTCTTGTATTGAAGCAGCCTAGTATACCTGGAATAAAACCCATTTGGCCATGGTGTATAATTCATTTACTGCGAGGCTGGATTGGATTTGCAAGTATTTTGTTGACGATTTTTGCATTTATATACTTTAAAGAGATTGGTCTGTAATTCTCTTTTCTTGTAGTATCTTTGTCTGGCTTTGATATTAGGATATTGACTTCATAGGATGAGTTAGGTAGTGTTCCCTCCTCTTCAATGCTTTTGAAGCGTTTGAGTAGGTTTGGCACTAATTCTTTCTTGAATGCTTGGTAGAATTCAAGCCACCTAGTCCTGGACTTTTCTTTTTTGGGAGTTTTTTCATGATTGATTCACTCTCTTTAGTTGTCATTAGTTTGTTGAGGTCTTCTGCTTCTTCTTGAGTCAATGTTGATTGTTCATGCCTCTCTAAGAAGTTGTCCATTTTGTCTAAGTTGTCTAGTTTGCTAGCATATAGTTGTTCATAGCATCCTCTCATTACCTCCTTTATTTTTTCAGGGTCAGTAGTTACTTTCACCCCCCTACCACTTCTGATTTTATTTATTTGTATCCTTTCTCTTTTTTCTTTTGTCATCTTAGTTAAGGGTCCCTCAATTTTATTGGCTTTCTAAAAGTATCAACTTCTTGTTTTGTTGATTCTCTCTACTGTTTACATATTCTCAATTTCATTTTTGTCTGTGATGATCTTTTATTTATTTCCTTCTGTTTAATTTGGGGTTAGGTTGCTGTTCATTCTCTAGTTCCTTAAGGTGAGCAGTTAATTCCTTGATTTTTGCTCTTTCTTCTTTTTTAATATAGGAGTTTAAGGCAATAAACGTCCCTCTCAGCACTGCCTTTGCTGCATCCCATACTTTTTTTTTTTTTGCATGGACAGGCACCGGGAACCGAACCTAGGTCTCTGGCATGGCAGGCAAGAATCCTGCCACTGAGCCACTGTCACACCACCCTGAATCCCATAAGTTTTTATATGTTGTATTCTCATTTTCATTTGCCTCAAGATATTTACTGGTTTCTCTTGTAGTTTCTTCCCTGGCCCACTGTTTATTTATTTTTTATTTTATTGTGAAATATTGTATTAGTTAGGGTTCTTTAGAGAAACAGAATCAACAGGAAATATTCGTAAATATAAAATTTATAAAAGTGTCCTAGTCCAAAATCCATAGGACAGGCTGTGAAGCTGACGATTCCAATGGAGGGTCTGGACGAACTCCACAGGAGAGGCTCACTGGCCAAAGCAGAAAGAGAGCCTGTCTCTTCTGATTCCTCCTTAAAAGGCTTCCAATGATTAGATTAAGCATCACTCATCAAAGAAGACACTCCCCCCCGGCTGACTACAAATGGAATCAGCTGTAGATGTAGCCGATGTCATCATGATTTAATTTTATGAAATGTCCTCATCGCAACAGACAGGCCAGCACTTGCCCAACCAGACAAATAGGTACCACCACCTGACCAAGTTGACACATGAACCCAACCATGACAAATACAAACACACACACACACACACACACACACACACACACAAAAGCAAAAACCCAATGAATTTCAGAGTGCATTGTCATAAGTAGTTGTAGAGCAGATTTCAGAGTTTGGTATGGTTACAGTTCCACAATATTAGGTTTTTCTTCTAGCTGCTTCAAGATACTAGTCTCTAAAGGAAATATTGATAAAATGATTCAGCAGTCATACTCATGTTAAATCCTATGTTCTCTGTTATTTGTCATGCCTTATTTTTTTCTCCTCTCTTTTTACTCAGTCGTTCTTACTTATAATCTTCATCACATTATTCTCCAAACATGTCTTTCCTGTCTTTTCCTATCTGCCTGTAGTGCTCCCTTTAGTATTTCTCATAGAGCAGATCTCTTGTTCACAAGCTGTCCGTGTCTGTTTATCTGTAAATATTTTAAACTCTCCCTCATTTTTAAAGGAAAATTTTGATGGATAAAGAATTATTGGTTGGAATTTTTCCCTTTCAATATCTTAAATATATAATGCCACTGGCATTTTGCCCCTGTGGTTTCTGCTGAGAGAACTGCGCTTAGTCTTACGGAACTTCCCTTGTACGTGACGGGTCACTTTTCTCCTGCTGCTTTCAAAATTCTCTCTTTGCCTTTGACATTTGACAATCTGATTAGGAAGTGTCTTGGAGCAGATCTATTAGGATCTGTTCTGTCTGAGGTATGCTGAAATTCTTGGGCCTGTAATTTTATGTTTCATAAGAGTCAGGAAATTTTCAGTGATTATTCCCTTCATTATGCTTTCTGCCACTGTTTCCTTCTCTGCTCCTTCTGAAACACCGACAACACATATATTCACGCATTTTATGTTGTCATTCTATTCCCTGAGACCCTGCTCATATTTTTCTGTATCTGTATTTTTGTGTGTAAGGTTTTAGATATTCTGTCTTCTAGTCCACTAATCCTTTTTCTGCCTCATCAGATCTGCTGTTGTATGCCCCCTTCGTATTTTCATCTCTTCCCTTTTGCCTTTCATTCCCATAAGTTCTGCCATTGTGTTTTCACCATTTGTCTGTATGGTGACCCAGTGTCTTTATATTCTTTATCTCTTTTGTCACATTTTCCTTCAGTTTATTGATTTGATTTAGATGATTTGTTTGAACATCTTTAGTTGTTTTTAACTCCTGTATCTCATCTGAAGTGTTAGTTTGTTCCATTGTCTGGGTCATATCTTTGTGTGTCCTAGTATGATTTATGATCTTTTGCTGGTGTCTATGCATCTGGTTTTCTTGATTAGCTTATTCTGGAGGGCATTTTCTCTCTTTTGCCTGGGGTTTTCTTATTAGTTGGTTTTGCGCTCTATCTTTTCTTTTCTCTCTTGCTAGCTAGTTGTCAGATTGGCTCTTCACCGCCACCCCAGTCTCCCCCAGAAGCCAGGTGCCCACAGTGGCCTGCGCAGGGATGGTGTGTGGGCACTGGTCACACACAGGTCTGTGTGTGGGCTAAACAAGTCGGCTGACTCCCAGTGGTGCTTTGTTTTTTTTTTTTGCCAGCTAGCAAAGCTTGGGTTTGTTTTAGGGCACTGCTTTAACAGCTGGGTTGTCAGTATTTCTCAGCCAGAATAGGGCCAGGTTTCCAACTTGGGAGAGGGTCTGAAGAGTATCTGAAAAGTCCTGTAATATTCCCTTCTTTTTCCAGTCTGCCCAGCAGATGGCAGTGTTCATTAACTTACTCATCCTCAGAAGGCGTTTACCTTCTTGTGCTCTGGCTCCGTCTACCAGAAACTGTGGGGTTCCTGTGCTCTCACTTTGCCAGTCAAAATCTGACTCAGGCTGTGCCCCACTTTACTTGTGGCAGAGGACTCCCCCAGCTGTCCCCGTTTCCAGCCATCTCCCAGGCAAAGATCAGGCTGCCTGCTGCTGTTTTACTAAGGGTGGGGGAAGAGCTTTCCAACCCTGGGCAGGGAACACAGTTTCTGTCCGCATTTTCTCAGACTCTTCATGCCTCACTGACCGTTGCTTGAAAGGGCCTACCCTGTTCCCTGGGTCTCCAAACGGTGGGTATCTGTCTCGCTGCTGTGGGGGATTTTATAGTTTGTGTTCTAAGTGGGAGGTGGGAGGAATCTTGATTGCTGTTTCTCTGCCCTACCAGCGCAGTATGAGACCAAGTGAGAGGGATGCATAGACACCAGCAAAAGATCATAAATCATACTAGGAAACACGAAGATATGACCCAGACAATGGAACAAACTAACACTTCAGATGAGATACAGGAGTTGAAACAACTACAGATGTTCAAACAAATCATCTAAATCAAATCAATGAACTGAAGAAAAATGTGACAAAAGAGATAAAGGATATAAAGAAGACACTGATATTTCTCTTTCTTCGATTCAGCATTTGCAGGGTCCTTCTCCAGTCTATACCTTCCATCAGAGTTCTGAAGAGGTCAGAATTGTCCTTTTTTTCCTCAATTTCTGGAGGTCATGGGAGCCAAGGTGTCTCTGTGCTTTACAGAAACATTAATTTCAGAATTTCTCAGGTACAGTTCCCAGTATTTGCTTCTTGCCTGACCACTTGGATTGAGGTTGCCTGTGAGCTCCTTATCCCATTGTTATTGATAGTGATCAAAAGTGATGGGTTCTCTGCTCCATGCACTCAAATGACCAATTCCATTGATATGATGGTGGATGTGTTTTTCTTGTAGATATTTTGCATGGATGTCATTTCTTGTTTTTCAAGGCCTCCTTCCCTATGTGGATATGGCATGAGTACTCCCAGAGCTGTGGGCACCTGCTCTGAGGGTCCCACAGGAATCAGCCATATCTTCTTGCATCTTCATGTGCTTTATGATTTTCTGTTGATTTCTAGGCATTTCTAATCTTGATAAGATTATTTTTAAAGGTGATTTCCTTAGCTTGCCTAAGATGGTATAGCTGCTTGGGTTTGTGTTGAAGGCCTCCTTTGGCACTTGCTTTGTCAGTAATTCCTAGCCAGACCGAGCTTGAGGTCTCCCTCAGGAAATGCAAGTCTATTTGGAAATTTGTTGAAGATTAGGTAGAAAACTAGTTTGCCAGAGTGTACTTTCCCTGTGTTCCCAGCAGATGGCATTCTTGAGCCACCACTTCCCCTCATGTCTGTCTGGCCCTGCCTGCCACAGCCCGCTGGGCAGGGTCTAGACCAGGTGAGAGTCTGGTCACTGTAGCGGTCCTTGTGTGCTGGAGGCCCCCAGCCCTGGGATTGGGGAATGGACACTGTGCACCTCTGGAGAATCCACTTGTGGGCATGATGGGTCTGGTGAACCCAGGCTCCTGAGTGGGGGACTGACCTCGGGCTGTGGGACTGAGAGCCTCACCTTCCCCAGTCTGCAGCCAGCCCAGGGGTGCTCTGCTTTTCATCGACTCATTAGAGCCAGGCCAGCATGTATCTGTGGGCCTCTGGGATGGGGAAGGAACTCCTGGTGCTGTGGTGTAGCTCTTTCCCTTTTCCTCAGGTCTCCACCTATGCATACCATGAGCACCTCCACTTATGCAGGGACTCCATGGAGAAAGGACATAGGCAGCGGGCCCCTCTCATCGGCTCTGCTTTCATCCCCACTCCTCCCAAGGGAACATTACCGAGTCTCCTCCAAAACCAGGTGCCCACAATGCCTGCCTTGGGGCTGGGGGTAGGCACTGGCACCACAGCAAGGTGTCTGTGTGCGGATAAAGCACGTCTGTTGGTTCCCGGGTTCCCACATGAGACTGCAAGCTGACTGCCTGCTGGCTGTGGGATGGGAGCACAGGGGGTGCTCCGCTCCTCCACAGCCACTGTGGCCCGGGGTGGCAGTCAGCCTCAGGTGCGGTCATGATTGAAGAAGCTCACTCCATCCTTTCATTTGTAATTTCTCCAATTTTTCATCTAGGTCCTCCCTATACAATGTCGAAGTTCCTCTCCGGCCACCTGTACCCTGGAACTGCTGTCTGGGTCTTTTTAATGCCCTTTTTCTAGTTATTCCATGGTGCAGAAGTTAGCTCTGCTTATCCTATCCAGCCATCTTCTCAGAAGCTGGTTTATATTTGGTTTTATAAGAATTTTTTGGGAAAGATTTTTAAAACCAGTTTCAGGATTTAATTAACCAGGAAGGGGGTTTGTGGGGAGAAAGGACGCCCCTGCAAAAATGTACTAAAAGTCTGGGGGCTATGTGGAAAAAGACATGAATATGTACTTGGAACCTCTCTTCTCTTAGCCCCTCCTCCCCCAGCCCTAAGAAGGCATGAGAACTTGGGTGGTAGGTAAAGCAGAAGGGGAGCACTTTGACATCTGGCTTAGTGAGTCCCTGGGGAGGCAGACCAAAGGCCTAGGGTCCTAGAGAGGGGGTGATGGAGCATCTCAAGAGATCATGCACTATGACCTCCGAGATGTCCCCCACCCTCTCTCTCTCTCTCTCTCTCCTTCTCTCTCTCTCTCTCTCACGCACACACCTCTAGAGGTTTGTGACGTCTGCCTCTCCAGGCACCATATGGTCCATCTCATGGGGTGTTGGAGCTGTTGCTCTCAGGTCCCATGACTCAGATATGGCTTTTGAGGTCATATTCTTTGCCCTCCAGCCCTGAGTTGAAACCTCAGCCCCAGGGCCTTGCCAAATGGAAAAGGGGGATCGTGTTTTGCCTCCCTCCCCTTCCATCACCTGTCAGCTTGGGCAGAGCTGGGAGCCCAAGGTGGGAAACTGGCTTGGGGGTTGGATAAGCAGAGTTGATGCCCCCCAAAGGGCTTCTGGTGGAGTCTTGCTGAGAAGTTGAGGGGTTTCTGGGGCTGCAGCAGATGGCAGTAGAAGAACGGAGTGACTGAATAGCAGGGGATGGGCAAGCTCTAGACTGCAGAGGTGAGCAGAAGCCAGGTCCCTAGATCCAATGAGTTCCTTACCCACCACATAGAAACTGGGTGGCTTAGCAAGACATGGGGGGCTTACCAACCAGGGTTGGCTCCAGAAATGGAGGTGGCTATGGCCTTTCAAAGAGTAGGTGATGGCCCTGAGGCCCAGAGGTGCTGGGAGCATCCTTAACCTGCAAGGAGACTTTGGCTGGCCCGGCTCCTCCTTTACCAGTCCTGGCTTTGGTAGTAGCAGGAAAAACTCAGCTTGGGAGTAGTAAGAGAAGCTGATGGATGTTAGGAACCTTCTCACATGGTTATTAGCCATTCATATACCTTCCTTTGTGAAGTATATGTTCAATTCGTTTTGTCCATAAAAGAATTGAGTTGGCTTTTTAAATAAATGAGTTGTAGGAATTCTCTAAATATACTGTAATTGTCAGGTATATGTTTGGGAATATTTTCTCCCAGTCTGTGGTATCCTTGGATAAGCAGAAGTTCAAAATTTTGATATAGTCTAATTTATCAATGTTTTCACTTCTGGTTATTATTTCTGCATCCTAACGAACTCTTGCCTACTATAAAGCTATTTTCTTTTGCTTTCTTCTAGAATCTTTATTATTTTAGCTATGATCCATTGCAAATTAATTTTTTAAACTTTTTTATTGCATAATATAACATATTCACAAAACAAAGAAACAAAAAAGCAATAGTTTTCAAAGCACTCTTCAACAAGTAGTTAAAGGACAGATTCCAGAGCTTGTCATGTGCTACCATACCATCTGTATTAACTAGGGTTCTCTAGAGAAACAGATCAGCAGGCAATATCCATAGATATAAAATTTATAAAAGTGTCTCAAATAACCATGGGAATGTAGAGTCCAAGGACTGTACAGGCTGCAAGCTGGTAACTCCGATGAAGGTCCACAATGAGCTCCACAGGAGAGGCTTGCTGGCTGAAGAAGGAAGAACACTCTCTTCTGAATCCTCCTTAAAAGCCTTCTAATGATTAGATTAGGCATCACTTATGGCAGAAGACACTCCCCTTAGCTGATTACAAATGCAATCAGCTATGGATGTCGCTGATGTAATCATGATTTAAGTCCATGAAATGGCCTCATAGCAACAGACAGGCCAGCACTTGCATGACCAGACAAATGGGCACCACCACCTGACCAACTTGACACCTGAACCTAACTACCACACCATCATCTCAGATTTTACCTTCTAGCTGCTCCAGAATCTAGAAGGCTAAAAGGAATAAATGGTGGTTTGTTTTTTTTTTAACCATTGCAATCGACTTTTTTTGTGTGTTTGTGAAAATAACGTAAATACAAAAATGCAATAAATTCCAAAGCACCGCACAACAATTAGTTGTAGAACAGATTTCAGAGTTTGGTATGGGTTACACTTCCATAATTTTAGGTTTTTGCTTCTAGCTTCTCTAAGATACTGGAGACTAAAAGAAATATCAAATTAGTGATTCAGCAATCATATTCATTTGTATAAACCCTACTTTCTCTGTATAACTTCACCATCAACTTTGATCTTTCTCTCACTCTCTAGGGGTGTTTGGGCTATAGCAATTCTAAATTTTTCATATTGGAAGGGTCTGTCACTAATATGGGGTAGAGAGATGGAACTACCTGATGTTCAGGAGAGGCTGGGCCCTCTAGGTATCAGGACTTATCTGTTCCAGGGACCCATCTGGAGGTTGTAGGTTTCTGGAAAGTTACCCTAGTGCATGGAAACTGTAGAATCTTATATATTGCCCTATGTGTTCTTTAGGACTTGCTGGAATGGTTTTGGTTGGGGTTTGGCAAGTTATGATAAGTAGCAATATCTAACTGAAGTTTGCATAAGAATGACCTCCAGAATAGCCTCTCGACTAGCAAATTAATTTTTATATATGGTGTGATATAGAGGTGGAGGTTCATTTTTTTTTAAAGCCCAGTTGTCTCAGCACCATTTATTGAGAAGACTTTCCTTTCCCTTTGGGTTTCTTTGGTACCTCTGTAAAGAATCAAATGGCCATAAAAACGGGGCTTTGTTTCTAGGACCTTATTTTGTTCCATTGAGCTCTTTGTCTGCCCTGATGTCAATATCACTTTGTCTTGATTATTATATTTTTCCAGTAGCTTTTAAGTCAGGTATTGAAACATCTCCATTTTTTTCTTTTCTATGTCTTCAAAATTGTTTTGGCTACTCTAGTTTCTTTGTATCTCTCTATACAATTTAGAATCAGCTTCCAAGTTTACATAAGAGTCTCTGAGATTATATTTGTGATTGTGTCGGCACTACAGATCAATTTTAGTAGACTTGTCAACACTCTTGAGTTTTGCAATTTATGAATGTGTTATATATACTTCTTATTTAGCCTCTTAAAATGTCTTTTGGCAAAATATGGTTGTTTTCAGTTTAGAGATCTTAAATGTCTTTTGTTACTTTTATTCCTCAGTATTTTGTGCTTTTTAATGTTATTTTTTAACTTTTTTATTGTAAAATATAATACACATACAAAGCAAAGAAAGAAAAAAAAAACCAATAACTTTCAAAGCACACTTCAACAAGCAGCCACAGAACAGACCCCAGAGTCTGCCATGGGCCACCACTCCACCATCTCAGATCCCTCCCTCCATATGCTCCAAAACACTGGATTTAATGTTATTTTTAATAGAACTTATTTTGCACATTTCACTTTCCAATTGTCTGCTGCTAGTATATAAAAATACAATTGATTTTTGAATACTGATCTTGCACTGTGACTTTGGTAAATGTACGTATAATTTCTGGTAATTGTTTTGTAGATTCCTTAGACTATTTCTGTGAAAATAATCATGTTATGTCTCTCCATATAGGCAGTTTTATTTCTTCCTTTCTTATCTTTTGGAATTTTTCTTGCCCTACTGCATTAGCTAGGTGTTTTAGTTTGTTAAGGCTGCTGGACTGCAATATACCAGAGATGGATTGGTTTTTATAAAGGGGATTTATTCAGTTATAAATTTGCAGTTCCTCAGAGAAAAGGCAGCTAACTTTATCTGGATTTCCCTGCCACATGGGGAGGTACACAGCAATGTCTGCTGGCATTCTCTCCTGGCTTTTGGGTTCCAACTACTTTCCCCCGGGCATGGCCTTTCTACATCTCCAAGCATCTGGGTCTGAGCTGCTCTGAGCTTTGAGGTGTGTTGTACTGGGCTGTGCTGAGCTCTCTTCTGACCTCTCTCTTTTAAGCCTCCAGCTAGTTAAATAAAATATCACTCATTGTAGAAGGCACTACCCTTAGCCAGCTGCAGATATAATGAGCCATAGATGAATTTCACATGCTGATAATTTAAATCCACAGCAACGGAACAACTGGGTACCATAATCTGGCCAAGCTGACATCTGAGCCTAACTACAACAAGAGTTCACCCCTTGTCAACCTGGTAACTATACACATCACCTTAAGCCATACTTAATCTCTAAATAGTAATAATAACAGATATATAGTTTTGTCTAACAATGATCACCTATCCTTCAGACAATGCACTAAATCTTTCCATATACCAAATACTTTCACTCATCACAATATCACAAAAGCCTTAAATAATTTCAGTAACAATATAAATAAAAATACCAACTTAAAAATAGTACAAAATCTTATCAAAGGTAGTTACAGGCCTGGCTTATCTTAAGGTAAAATTCTTCTCTGGCTATGGACCTGTGAATTTAGATCAAGTTATCTGCTTCCAATATACAAAGAAGAAATAGTCATAGGATTAATAATCTCTTTGCCATAGGGAGATACTGGAAAGAAAACAGGGTCAAAGGACCTAAAAAACTCTAAAAACCTGCAGAGTAAACTCCATTAGATTTAAAGTCTCAGAGTCATTCATCCTCAGGGCTTTAGAAAGCAGCAGCCCCACCCTTTCCAAGGGCTTCTTCAGTGGCCCTGTTCTCCCCAAACTTTGGCATGAAGGTTGCAACAATGGGGAACATTGGGGAGACCACCTTTTGTTTGGCCCCACCCTACTCAATGGTGGCACCCAGATTCTCTGCCATCTCTGGGGCACATGTTCAACCCTTTCAGAACAATGGAGTGGCAGCTAGGCTCTGCCCAGTCCCCACGGAATGTGCTCCACTCTCTCCAAGGCCTGGGGCACCAGAACTCTTCCTGAACATCGAGGTGGAAGGCACTCCCCCTGCCTCCAGGGCAAACTCACCCCCTCCATGTGCATAGGTGGGTACATTCTCATGGCCTGAGGATTCTTGGCTTCAGACCTTAGTTTTCATGGTTCTGCCTCTGAAGCCATTCTTCTTGCGTTTTTTTTTTGTGTGTGTGTGTGGTTGCTCTAGCTATCATGTTATACATTTTGAGTGTCTCCCAGTCTATATAGAATTAATATTGTACCTCTTTATCAGAATTGTAAGAGCCTTACAACTATATAGGGCCATTTACCATGTTCCCTCAACCCCTTTTCTAGCTAGGATTGTCAAATATAGAATAGCAATAAACATTATAAATCCCACAATAAACTGCTGTTTTAAGCAGTCATATATTTTTTCAATAAAGAGGAAAAATAGTCTTTTATATTTACTTAGGTAAGTCCCATTTCCTGACTTTTCTTTCTGGTACAATTACCCTTCAGCCTAAAGAACTTCCCTTTGACTAGCCGATACTCGGTGTTTGCACAACAATGAATTATCTAAGTTTTGTCTTATCTGAAAATAACTTTATTCTACCTTCATTTTAAAACGATATTTTCATTTGATAGAGAATTCAATATCACCAGTTTTTCTTCTGACATTTCAAATACACTGTTGCACTATCTTCTGGCCTCTTGATATTTCTGACAAAAAGCCAGTATTAATTTATATCCCCTTTCACCTGTATGTAATGCTTATTTTTCTCTGGCTCCTTTCCATATTTCCTCTTTAACTTTGGTTTTTTGCAGCTTGAATATTAATTTCCTAGGTGTGTTTTTTTTTGATAATTATCATAATTGAGGTTTGCTGAGTTTTTATAATCTATAAATTTAGAGCTTGCAGCCACATTTAGCAAATTTCCAGCCATTATTTATTCATATAGTTTTCTTCTGATCCATTTTCCTTCTCCTTGTACTCTGGACTCCACCTGTGTGTGTTAGACATTTGATATTGTCCCATGGGTCACTGTTACTTTGTTTTGCTTTAAAAATTTTTTTCTCTCTGTCGTCAGATTAGGTCATTTTTATTGAGCCATCTTCAAGTTCACAAACTCTTTTATTGTTTTAAACTTTTTATTTTGAAATACTTTCAAATTTACAGGACAGTTACAAAAATAATAAAAACTACATAGAGAAAACTGCAACATATTCCTACCCCCCAGATCCACCAATTTTAACATTTCACCACTATTGCTGAATCTTTCTTTCTACTAGTCTATCAATCCTTCCATCTATCTATCCATTCATCTACTAGTCTATTTATCAATCCATTTTCTAAACACTTGATTGTAGGTTGTATAGATTATATTCCTGCCATATACATTTCTTAAGAATAAGAATATTCACTTATGTCTCCATCAAAAGTGCAGTTGCCAAGTTCAATAAATTTACCATTGATATCAAGCCAAAAGTCTATATTCAAACGTTTTAATATGCCTTAATAATGTCCTTTTGAGTCTTTTCTAATCCCTTGTTAGATCTTACTCAGGATCATGTGTTGTCTTTAATTGTCATCATCTCTGTACCAGCAGACTCGTACCTCTAAGTTTCAGGGCTTATCTGGCACAGGAACAATACGTAGGCTTTAATTTTCTGAAAAATAAACTTAATAAGTAAAATTTTATAGAGTCTTAGATAGAGTCCTGGGCTTTCTTTAGGGTTTTCATGAATACTGTTGCTTAGGGCTTGGCATACTGTGGCAATTTTTAATATCTGACAAGAGGCAGGGCAAGAAGGCAGTGCAGTGAGTTGTAGGATTTAGTCTGTCCTCTTGGGCAGCTAGTAAATAG